>NW_022994857.1:0-255287 GCF_902806645.1 Magallana gigas | reverse complement strand
TCTCGCTTCAGGACTTTGATGCCTAATATCTCGAGAACGCGTTGATCGATTTTTAAACAAATTACATATTCTGAATCAGTAAGAGGGTCACTATAAGGTGTAAAAATCTCAAAGAAAAATATCAAAAAATAAAAAAGTCGAAAAATTCAATTTTTCAAATTTCCTTCCGGTGACGACCGGAAGTGACCGCGGACATTTTCTTGACCGAGGTTCACCAGAAAAACGCTAGATCTATCATCTCTGAAAATTTCAGCCTTTTATCTTTACTCGTTTTTGAGAAACCCGACAGACAAAATTGACTTTTAAAAATCGTAAACGGACGATAACTTCTGACCGGAAGTGTTTTTCCAAAAATTAAAAATTATATATCAGCTTTAGATGAAAACACGTTTATATTGAAAATTTGAGCGAAATCGACCCAGCCATCTCCGAGAAATCGTCTGCACAAAATCGGTAAGAAAAAAAAAGAATAATAATAATAATAATAAGAATAAGAAAAGTGAAAAAGAAACAATAGAATAATAGAAGGGTCTTCCGCTGAAGACGGAAGACCCTAATAATAAAAGGCTGTTTTGTCTAAATCTTAAAGGAAGAGTGTTTTTCAACTTGTACTACAGTCCAACAGCCCCTTTATGTTGAATATTTTAGTTAGAAAATCAAAAAAAAAAAAAAAAATGGAGAGAAAGAAATAGAGAGAAAGAAGAAATTTTAGCTCCGGCGAGGCCTTTGCAGGTGTCATAACAGTATTTCAGCAAAGGTTCACGTCAAAACATGGCTGACGCGAAATAATTCCCGAATTTCTCTTTGAATTTGGGGCGTTTGCGCCCGGGAGAGGAGCTGAATTTTTGTATGAGATGAGGAACGATGTGTGAGATGTCTGACTACACAGGTTTGGTAACAGTGCAAAGTCATTTGAAATATTGATGCGTGTTTTTGTCTGGAGGGGGGTGAAAAGACCCGAGCTTGATTTTCGTCGTAAATAAATCGAAAGTAGAATTTTGAGGTGTGGATCTCGGATTCGGTTAACGATAATTAGGGGAAGTAAAGTCCTAAAGCAATGACTGATGCATTTTACACATGTATTTCAGTGTTGAGATTTTTTTTCGTGTCGTTT
Organism: Magallana gigas; assembly: GCF_902806645.1. Lineage (NCBI taxonomy): Eukaryota > Metazoa > Mollusca > Bivalvia > Ostreida > Ostreidae > Magallana > Magallana gigas. The sequence goes on along the minus strand of NW_022994857.1, from coordinate 254,173 downwards.
ACTATTGTGTTTGACTGTTTTATTTCAACAGGATTGATAAAATCATTATAAATGTAGAAATAACGAAATCAGTAACACGTAAATTTATTCGGTAAAAATTTGATGACAGTAATTTCCATAGTTTTAACATTCATAAGTAGTTCACACGCTATCGTAGATACAGACTAAACGGAAAACAAGAAATATACATGCAACAGAAATATTACGCGGCTGCTTACATCCCTTGTACTGTGTAAATTTGAAGTCCCCGTACAGACTATAAACGCCGCTTGATCTCAGGAATTTCTTCTGAATTGTTCAATCCGCTGCATATTTGGCAGACAATAAGAATGGGGTCCGAGTTACATTTACACAAAATTTCATTAGGATTGAGTGAAGGGCTCGGGAGTTAGAATTTTTTTCTACAGTACATGTCAAGCACGCCAATCGAAACTCAAATGTCCAAAAATTCATAACTCTCTTAAAAGTGAACGAATTGGTCTGGTAATTAGTACAGTAATCTAGAATGGTACTAGGTTGAAAATAAAGGTTCAAGATGAAAGATTCAGTAAAATCTGTCCAGAAAAACTTAATGATTTTGTGAATGGGGGGGGGGGGGGGGGTCGGGGTCGGTGCGTGTAGTTTGTAAATTTTATTTCCGCGTATAGGCTATAAGCGCCGTTTGATTATTCTTAATTGTTCAATCCGCTGCATATTTGACAGACAATAAGAATGGGGTCCGAGGTTTATTTTCACGAATTTTCATTAGAATTGAGTGAAGGGCTCGGGAGTTAGAATTTTTTTGTACAGTACGTGTCAAACACGACGATTGAAACCCAAATGCCAAAAAGTTCATAACTCTGTTAATAATGAAACGAATTGGTCTGGTAATTAGTACAGTAATCTAAAATGGTACTAAGTTGATATTAAAGGTCCAAGATTAAAGATCAAGTAAAATCGGGTCAGAAAAACTAAATGATTTTATGAATGGGGGGGGGGGGGGGGGGTCGGTCAGTGACTTCTATATTAAACGGAGAATATTAAATTCTAAATATCACATATTACACAATTTTTAAACAAAATACATATGTTAGAACAATTTATAAGCGTTGTTTTAAAGATGTAACTTTTGATGTTTTTCAACATTTTAACTTTTTTTCAGTATGAATACATAGCTATGGATCTCAATACTCAAATACGAGGAAAAGCGATATTATTGTAACTTCTTTTACTAAATCAAAACAGAATAGAACAGAATCCATCATTTTAAAGATAAAAAAATCAGATCTAAGCACAAAAAGAGGGGGAAAGAAATTCGGAACTCGGGGCTCGAACCCGGGTCGCCTAGGCACATGACCACGACTCTAACGACTGAGCTACTCGGACTCTCGCTTCAGGACTTTGATGCCTAATATCTCGAGAACGCGTTGATCGATTTTTAAACAAATTACATATTCTGAATCAGTAAGAGGGTCACTATAAGGTGTAAAAATCTCAAAGAAAAATATCAAAAAATAAAAAAGTCGAAAAATTCAATTTTTCAAATTTCCTTCCGGTGACGACCGGAAGTGACCGCGGACATTTTCTTGACCGAGGTTCACCAGAAAAACGCTAGATCTATCATCTCTGAAAATTTCAGCCTTTTATCTTTACTCGTTTTTGAGAAACCCGACAGACAAAATTGACTTTTAAAAATCGTAAACGGACGATAACTTCTGACCGGAAGTGTTTTTCCAAAAAATAAAAATTATATATCAGCTTTAGATGAAAACACGTTTATATTGAAAATTTGAGCGAAATCGACCCAGCCATCTCCGAGAAATCGTCTGCACAAAATCGGTAAGAAAAAAAAAGAATAATAATAATAACTAGATTCGATCTCGTTGCGAGCAACGAGTGGGTCTTCCGTGAGATTTTTGAGTAGAGAAGACGACTTTTAACACGAAATCGTTAATCTATCTAAAAAAAATAGGAATTTTTTTTTTCGGCACTCGGGGCTTGAACCCGGGTCGCCTGGGCCATGTCCACGACTATATCAACTGAGCTACTCGGGCTCTCGCTTCAGGACTTTGACGCTTAATTTCTCGAGAACGCCTTGATCGATTTTAAAACAAATTACATATTCTGAATCAGTAAGAGGGTCACTATCAACTGTTAAAATATAAAAAAGAAATATTAAAAAATTAAAAAGTCGAAAATTTAAATTTTTTAAATTTTTTTCCTATGACAAAAAGAAGTGACGGCGGACATTTTCTTGAGTGTGTTGCGCCAGAAAAACAGTAGGTCTATCATCTCTGAAAATTTCAGTCTTATATCTTTACTTATTTTTGAAAAAACCTGTCAGACAAAATTGACTTTTTAAAATCGTAAAATGACGATAACTTCCGAACGGAAGTGAATTTCTAAAAAATATTCCGGCGGTACAAACTTCAGACGGCGGGGCATCTTTACTGAAAATTTAAAAGAAATCGAACGAGTAATCGCCGAGAAATCTTCTGCACAAAATGTGTAAGGAAAAAAAGAATAATAATAATAATAATAATAATAGAATTGAAAAAGAAACCGAAGAATAATAGAAGGGTCTTCCGCTGAAGACGGAAGACCCTAATAATAAGAATAAGAAAAGTGAAAAAGAAACAATAGAATAATAGAAGGGTCTTCCGCTGAAGACGGAAGACCCTAATAATAAAAGGCTGTTTTGTCTAAATCTTAAAGGAAGAGTGTTTTTCAACTTGTACTACAGTCCAACAGCCCCTTTATGTTGAATATTTTAGTTAGAAAATCAAAAAAAAAAAAAAAAATGGAGAGAAAGAAATAGAGAGAAAGAAGAAATTTTAGCTCCGGCGAGGCCTTTGCAGGTGTCATAACAGTATTTCAGCAAAGGTTCACGTCAAAACATGGCTGACGCGAAATAATTCCCGAATTTCTCTTTGAATTTGGGGCGTTTGCGCCCGGGAGAGGAGCTGAATTTTTGTATGAGATGAGGAACGATGTGTGAGATGTCTGACTACACAGGTTTGGTAACAGTGCAAAGTCATTTGAAATATTGATGCGTGTTTTTGTCTGGAGGGGGGTGAAAAGACCCGAGCTTGATTTTCGTCGTAAATAAATCGAAAGTAGAATTTTGAGGTGTGGATCTCGGATTCGGTTAACGATAATTAGGGGAAGTAAAGTCCTAAAGCAATGACTGATGCATTTTACACATGTATTTCAGTGTTGAGATTTTTTTTCGTGTCGTTTACTATTGTGTTTGACTGTTTTATTTCAACAGGATTGATAAAATCATTATAAATGTAGAAATAACGAAATCAGTAACACGTAAATTTATTCGGTAAAAATTTGATGACAGTAATTTCCATAGTTTTAACATTCATAAGTAGTTCACACGCTATCGTAGATACAGACTAAACGGAAAACAAGAAATATACATGCAACAGAAATATTACGCGGCTGCTTACATCCCTTGTACTGTGTAAATTTGAAGTCCCCGTACAGACTATAAACGCCGCTTGATCTCAGGAATTTCTTCTGAATTGTTCAATCCGCTGCATATTTGGCAGACAATAAGAATGGGGTCCGAGTTACATTTACACAAAATTTCATTAGGATTGAGTGAAGGGCTCGGGAGTTAGAATTTTTTTCTACAGTACATGTCAAGCACGCCAATCGAAACTCAAATGTCCAAAAATTCATAACTCTCTTAAAAGTGAACGAATTGGTCTGGTAATTAGTACAGTAATCTAGAATGGTACTAGGTTGAAAATAAAGGTTCAAGATGAAAGATTCAGTAAAATCTGTCCAGAAAAACTTAATGATTTTGTGAATGGGGGGGGGGGGGGGGTCGGGGTCGGTGCGTGTAGTTTGTAAATTTTATTTCCGCGTATAGGCTATAAGCGCCGTTTGATTATTCTTAATTGTTCAATCCGCTGCATATTTGACAGACAATAAGAATGGGGTCCGAGGTTTATTTTCACGAATTTTCATTAGAATTGAGTGAAGGGCTCGGGAGTTAGAATTTTTTTGTACAGTACGTGTCAAACACGACGATTGAAACCCAAATGCCAAAAAGTTCATAACTCTGTTAATAATGAAACGAATTGGTCTGGTAATTAGTACAGTAATCTAAAATGGTACTAAGTTGATATTAAAGGTCCAAGATTAAAGATCAAGTAAAATCGGGTCAGAAAAACTAAATGATTTTATGAATGGGGGGGGGGGGGGGGTCGGTCAGTGACTTCTATATTAAACGGAGAATATTAAATTCTAAATATCACATATTACACAATTTTTAAACAAAATACATATGTTAGAACAATTTATAAGCGTTGTTTTAAAGATGTAACTTTTGATGTTTTTCAACATTTTAACTTTTTTTCAGTATGAATACATAGCTATGGATCTCAATACTCAAATACGAGGAAAAGCGATATTATTGTAACTTCTTTTACTAAATCAAAACAGAATAGAACAGAATCCATCATTTTAAAGATAAAAAAATCAGATCTAAGCACAAAAAGAGGGGGAAAGAAATTCGGAACTCGGGGCTCGAACCCGGGTCGCCTAGGCACATGACCACGACTCTAACGACTGAGCTACTCGGACTCTCGCTTCAGGACTTTGATGCCTAATATCTCGAGAACGCGTTGATCGATTTTTAAACAAATTACATATTCTGAATCAGTAAGAGGGTCACTATAAGGTGTAAAAATCTCAAAGAAAAATATCAAAAAATAAAAAAGTCGAAAAATTCAATTTTTCAAATTTCCTTCCGGTGACGACCGGAAGTGACCGCGGACATTTTCTTGACCGAGGTTCACCAGAAAAACGCTAGATCTATCATCTCTGAAAATTTCAGCCTTTTATCTTTACTCGTTTTTGAGAAACCCGACAGACAAAATTGACTTTTAAAAATCGTAAACGGACGATAACTTCTGACCGGAAGTGTTTTTCCAAAAAATAAAAATTATATATCAGCTTTAGATGAAAACACGTTTATATTGAAAATTTGAGCGAAATCGACCCAGCCATCTCCGAGAAATCGTCTGCACAAAATCGGTAAGAAAAAAAAAGAATAATAATAATAATAATAAGAATAAGAAAAGTGAAAAAGAAACAATAGAATAATAGAAGGGTCTTCCGCTGAAGACGGAAGACCCTAATAAGAACTAGATTCGATCTCGTTGCGAGCAACGAGTGGGTCTTCCGTCCGATTTTTGAATAAATAAGATTAAACTTATCAATTCAAAGATAAAATCGTAGATCTAAGCGAAAAAAAGAGAAAAAAATTTTGCGGCACTCGAGGCTTGAACCCGGGTCGCCTGGGCCATGTCCACGACTATAACGACTGAGCTACTCGGACTCCGCTTCAGAACTTTGACGCTTAAATTCTCGAGAATGCCTTGATCGATTTTAAAACTAATTACATATTCTTAATCAGTGAAAGGGTCACTATAAGGTGTAAAAATTTCAAAGAAAAATATCAAAAAATAAAAAAGTCGAAAAATTCAATTTTTCAAATTTCCTTCCGGTGACTACCGGAAGTGACGGCGGACATTCTCTTGACCGAGGTACAGTAGAAAAACGGTAGATCTATCATCTCTGAAAATTTCAGCTCTATATCTTTGCTCGTTTTTGAGAAACCCGACAGACAAAATTGACTTTTTAAAATCGTAAACGGACGATAACTTCCGACCGGAAGTGTATATACAAAAAATAAAAATTATATATCAGGTTTAGATAAAAACACGTTTATATTGAAAATTTGAGCGAAATCGACCCTGCCATCTCCGAGAAATCGTCTGCACAAAATCGGTAAGAAAAAAAAAGAATAATAATAATAATAATAATAAGAATAAGAAAAGTGAAAAAGAAACAATAGAATAATAGAAGGGTCTTCCGCTGAAGACGGAAGACCCTAATAAGAAAAGTGAAAAAGAAACTGAAGAATAATAGAAGGGTCTTCCGCTGAAGACGGAAGACCCTAATAATAAGAATAAGAAAAGTGAAAAAGAAACAATAGAATAATAGAAGGGTCTTCCGCTGAAGACGGAAGACCCTAATAATTAAAGACTGTTTTTGCCTAAATCTTAATGTACGAGTGTTTTCAACTTGTACTACAGTCCAACAACCCCTTTATGTTGAATATTTTAGTAAGAAAATTAAAAAAAAAAAAAAAAAAAATGGAGAGAAAGAAATAGAGAGAAAGAAGAAATCTTGGCTCCGGCATGGCCTTTGCAGGTGTCATAACAGTATTTCAGCAAAGGTTCACGTCAAAACATGGCTGACGCGAAATAATTCCCGAATTTCTCTTTGAATTTGGGGCGTTTCCGCCCGGGAGAGGAGCTGAATTTTTGTATGAGATGAGGAACGATGTGTGAGATGTCTGACTACACAGGTTTGGTAACAGTGCGATGTCATTTGAAATATTGATGCGTGTTTTCGTCTGGAGGGGGGTGAAAAGACCCGAGCTTGATTTTCGTCGTAAATAAATCGAAAGTAGAATTTTGAGGTGTGGATCTCGGATTCGGTTAACGACAATTAGGGGAAGTAAAGTCCTAAAACAATGACTGATGCATTTTACACATGTATTTCAGTGTTGAGATTTTTTTTCGTGTCGTTTATTATTGTGTTTGACTGTTTTATTTCAACAGGATTGATAAAATCATTATAAATGTAGAAATAACGAAATCAGTAACACGTAATTTTATTCGGTAAAAATTTGATGACAGTAATTTCCACAGTTCTAACATTCATAAGTAGTTCACACGCTATCGTAGATACAGACTAAACGGAAAACAAGAAATATACATGCAACAGAAATATTACGCGGCTGCTTACATCCCTTGTACTGTGTACATTTTAAGTCCTCGTACAGGCTATACTTGCCGCTTGATCTCAGGAATTTCTTCTGAATTGTTCAATCCGCTGCATATTTGTCAGATAATAAGAATGGGGTCCGAGGTACATTTACACAAAATGTCATTGGGATTGAGTGAAGGGCTCGGGAGTTAGAATTTTTTTTCTACAGTACATGTGAAGCACGCCAATCAAAACTCAAATGTCAAAAAATTCATAACTCTCTTAAAAGTGAACGAATTGGTCTGGTAATTAGTACAGTAATCTAGAATGGTACTAGGTTGAAAATAAAGGTCCAAGATGAAAGATTCAGTCAAATCAGTCCATAAAAACTTAATGATTTTGTGAATAGGGGGGGGGGGGTCAGTGCGTGTAGTGTGTAAATTTTATTTCCGCGTATAGGCTATACGCGACGTTTGATTCTTCTTAATTGTTCAATCCGCTGCATATTTGACAGACAATAAGAATGGGGTCCGAGGTTTATATTCACGAATTTTCATTAGCATTGAATGAAGGACTCGGGAGTTAGATTTTTTTTGTACAGTACATGTCAAACACGACGATTGAAGCTCAAATGCCAAAAAGTTCATAACTCTGTTAATAATGAACGAATTGGTCTGGTAATTAGTACAGTAATCTAGAATGATACTAAGTTGATATTAAATGTCCAAGATCAAAGATCAAGTAAAATCGGGTCAGAAAAACTAAATGATTTTATGAATTGGAAGGGGGGGGGGGGGGTCGGTCAGTGACTTCTATATTAAACGGAGAATATTAAATTCTAAATATCACATATTACACAATTTTTAAACAAAATACATATGTTAGAACAATGTATAAGCGTTGTTTTAAAGATGTAACTTTTGATTTTTTTCAACATGTTAACTTTATTTCAGTATGAATACATAGCTATGGATCTCAATACTCAAATACGGGGAAAAGCGATATTATTGTAACTTCTTTTACTAAATCAAAACAGAAAAGAACAGAATCCATCATTTTAAAGATAAAAAAATCAGATCTAAGCACAAAAAGAGGGGGAAAGAAATTCGGCACTCGGGGCTCGAACCCGGGTCGCCTAGGCACATGACCACGACTCTAACGACTGAGCTACTCGGACTCTCGCTTCAGAACTTTGACGCTTAATTTCTCGAGAACGCCTTGATCGATTTTAAAACAAATTACATATTCTGAATCAGTGAAAGGGTCACTATAAGGTGTAAAAATTTCGAACAAATATATTAAAAAAAAAAAAAGTCAAAAAATTCAATTTTTGAAATTTCCTTCCGGTGACGACCGGAAGTGACGGCGGACATTCTCTATACCGAGGTGCACCAGAAAAACGGTAGTTCTATCATCTCTAAAAATTTCAGCCTTTTATCTTTACTCGTTTTTGAGAAACCCGACAGACAAAATTGACTTTTTAAAATCGTAAACGGACGATAACTTCTGACCGGAAGTGTTTTTTCAAAAAATAAAAATTATATATCAGCTTTAGCTAAAAACACGTTTATATTGAAAATTTGAATGGAATCGACCGAGACATCTCTGAGAAATCGTCTGCACAAAATCGGTAAGAAAAAAAAAGAATTATAATAATAAGAATAAGAAAAGTGAAAAAGAAACAATAGAATAATAGAAGGGTCTTCCGCTGAAGACGGAAGACCCTAATAATAATAAGAATAAGACTAGAGCAAAGCTCGTTGCAAAGCAACGAGTGGGTTTTCCGCTAATGTCGAAAGCAACGCTAGAAGTACGTCTAAGAAGCAGAGTTCTTAATCTAGTAACAAAGAAACCTAAGTACAAAAAGATAAAAAAAATCTAATGATTCTTGGTACAACTTAACATGATCCGAATGTTTTTAAGTACGACTTAACCAAAAACCCTTAACCATTTCAAGAACGACTTAACAAAAAAAACCAATGTGTTTAAGTACGACTTAACAAATTTGACTTCATTTTAGGTACAAGTTTACTTTACCTTGAACTAACATCTTTTTTCTTAACCCAGAATGCAAAATTAAAATTTATGTAAAAAATCAATTTTTTTTAAAACATAATTCTGAGCAACTTTTCCTCTTCACTGCTTTTCAAAAGGTTGACCTTTCGTACTGTGTGCTCGTTGCGTCATTAATTGTCAAAACTTATCGAAGTAAAGTTTACTTTACTGTTCTTCTGTGAATATTTTCTATGTAAAATTACTATGAACCAGACAACATTGAAATGGTGAACATTTCAAAGGGCCCCGCTTATGTTATTTCAGAGAATTCTGCTTTGACCTTGACCTATAACTTGAAATTTTTCCAGCTGGCATAGAACTTTTAATTCAATTTCATTCCCCCTAACATACATGCATTTTTGTTCAATCTGACCAAGATTAAGCATATTTGGAAAATAATCTACTGTCTAAAACTAATTTTAGAAAAATCTGCTATGACCTTCACATTGACAGACTTGGTTCAAGGTCACTGCACGCCATTAACCAATAAACTCTGTAAAGGTAAAATATTAGCCAAATAGGGGCTAAAAGGAGAGTATATCTATGCTCTTAAAATATGGATTTTTGTGTGATCTGATGACCTTGACTCTTCATCTACAAATATCATTCGAGGTCATTGCATATATTTTGAACAAAGGCATCATGTGGGTGAAGTATGAGGCTGATTGGAGCAAAGGGAGAGAAGATATACTCCGGACAAGGATTTTTAAAAATATAATTCTGGTATGACCTTCACAGTTTCTTTTCACTGAAAATAAGTTCAAGGTCACTACACACCCTTTCACCCTTTACTCAAAAGCTCTGCTTATGTGAAGTCTGCGCCAAATAGGGGTTAGTAGAAATTATATATGCTCTCAAAAAAGGATTTTTGCATGATCCGATATGATCTTCACCCGTTACCTAGAAATTTCATGCAAGGTCACTGCACATCGTTTAACCATAGAGACACTCTGTGAGTATTAGCCAGATTGGACCAAAGGGAAAAAAGATATGCCCCAGACAAGGATTTTATATATATAATTCTGCTATGACCTTAACCTTATACCTAAAAACATGGTTCAAGGTCACTGCACATCCTTCAACCAAAGGAACCCTGTGGATGAGGTATGAGCCAGATTGGGCCAAGGGGAGAGAAGCTATGCTCCTGTCAAGCCATCTCGGATGGACAGACGGTCAAATTGATCACTAGAAGGCGCCCGCATAAACATGCCTTTTTATCTAATTTAAAATAGTATCCATGCTATCTGCCCATGGTGAATAGTCATCAAAACCATTCATCAGCAGAATTTGATTTCCCTCCTTTTTAAGGTGGTATGGGACATCTGTCGATATTAATGTGGATTAAAGTACTATATAATTGAAAACTTTTCACCGGTTTAGAATTTTCAAATTTTACAATATTTAACCAAAAAATAGCTTTTAAAAATATTTGAAAAGGTAAAAATTGTAAAAACCCCAGCGGGATTCGAACTCATGACTTACAGGTTCCTAGTAAACCCTCTAACCCACTGTGCTAAGGAGTTAGGTGACCATTTTTGAAAAGAAACTACATGTACTTATATAATTTAACTTTATTTTATTGTTTATTTCGATAAACAATACGTCACAACATGGAAGTGTCCCATATCACCTTAAACTCGGAACACCTCTGACCTAATAAGATCGCCGCATTAAATACAAAGTTTGATTTAACTCTAATTTGTTTATCATCAAGAAATTCTGCATCGCTGACAAATAAAGTTTTCTTCTGCATAATGAAATACCAATTAACTGACTATTCGGACAATAGCAAGTTTATTGTCCCATTCCACAGCAACTATTTCCCTTGGCTTTGCCTCATTAAATAGTTGCTGTCTTGGGGGACAATAAACTTGCTATTGTCCTCATACCCAGTAAATAATAAATAGGCATATAATATCCCATCCACCTACATTTCATGTTATATAACCTCCCGTTTGTAACCTTCAATTTCACTGTAAAGTCAACACATCTGTCATAGCCGCAAGTTTCACAATTTATTTCTGCTTCTCATGTACTTAAAATTAGGGGCCTTAATATTGCTTACCAATTCCAACAAGAGACATCCCTCTAACTATTGATAATCATTAAAATTCATTTCATGAATCTACGCAACAATGATAAACCTTCAAGTACAGTCACTCTCAATTTTACAAAAATATTGACGGTACTTTATCCGAAACTGTTCCTTGTACCTTTAAGTTAGTACACTAACATTTTTATGAAAAGACGGTTTGTCTTAGAATAAGAAAGCTAATGCAATTCTGAGAAAAAGAATACCACATATTGCCAATTCCATTGAGGTTTAATAAAAATATGGCCATTTAAGTGAACCCACCATTTCCAATTTCCTTTAGTAAACACAGATTTACAGGGTTCTCCATAGTAAAACATCTTTACCTGACCTTTTAGAGGTCAACTTTTGTTCAACCACCTTTAAAAAGAAACCTTATTCAATACAACATATGCCTACATGATATAATCATGATAAAAGCTTCACATCACTTAGAAATACCCTTACATGTATACCCCCCACCCCCCAATCTTTTGATTTTCATAAAAAGTCATGGTTTGAAATGTTTTACCTAATTTTATGAAACGTGTGGCAATTTCCTTGAGTAATTTCTCACACATATTTGAAAACAATCATCAATGATTCTAAAATTTGATCTTTATTTGTTTATTGTATGATTTGTACCATTTTAATTAACAAATAGACAGCTGTCCTGCTTATGATTTCTTGTTTTCATGAAAAAAGTAAGCTAACAATCATATTTAGTGAATATCTAATCTATTCTGATTTCTAGTCTCCTTCTAACCATGCTAAAACAGTAAGTTACAACCTACAAGTTAGACATCTGCCTTAAATAAGAATTAAATTCAAACACACCCAGGTAGCTGGAGACAGAGTTGATTTCAATGAAAAATGTTCAAATTTGACATGTTTTTCTACTTTTTTATGCATGTATACCTTAGAAAGGTAGAAATAGGTTGTTTCTTGTTCATTTCAAAAGTAATTATCATAGCAGATGTTATTTCAAAGTCAAATGTACATTTACATATCCTACATGTAATCTTAATGCAGACAATTAAATAGAGGGGGGGGGGGTCAATTATGTAAACACATCTAAATATCTTTATGAAATAAAAAATAAAGGAAACATAATTGTATGCTTTTATTGAAAAACAAATTTTCACAGCAATTATGAATTTCTTTAAACAGCCTTAATTTTGTTTTCATAATTTCTTATCAAACACAAACCACAACATGGCATGATGCTTTCTTCAAGTTCCATTATTATTCATGCATTATCGGATTTAATTTGAATTACCGGTAAATAGTCTGTAGAACACAAGGAATATGCATGTGAATAGAGGTGACAGGTTAATCTCAGGAGCTGACACACAAGAATCAACAGGTACCGGTAAAAGCCATGTGGTAACAAGAGTCTGTTTTGAGCTGAAATAAATAAAAAAAATAATTAGCTGTGTTTACATACATGTACTAGTAATAGCTGTGTTTACATTAACATATGCATAGTATTTCTGTAAAAAATACACTGACCATGCAGTGTAATAAATATGACATATCCCAATACATGACATAACATTTAGGCAGTACAAGATCAAAAATTTGCATATCAAGTCATAATATAATATTAAAAAATTTTCATAGGTATAAATACTTATCAAATTGAGAAAGAGAGAGAGTTTGAGAGAGAGAGAGAGTTTATTACCGTACTTGTAGTGCAACAGTCAATATTTCAATTCGTAAATTACAAACGAATATTACCCACCGAACAGCGTCAAAGTACATGTACTGGTATTAGCTTCTGGTATACCATTTTTTATCAATTCTACTGTGTTTTTTTTTTTTGCAAATAAATTTAGCGTGGGTTTTTGTTTATTTTCTTATAAATTACATGTTTTAAAAACAATACTACATGTAATAAGCATAAAACATGTATGAGTAAACTTAATGAAGAATTTTTAAAAGATTATTTTTCAAAGAATGTGGTACATTACATGTATGTCAATCTTTATAAAACTAGCGTATATTTCGTGCGCCATAAATTGCAAGTTTTTTGTAAATATCATTTACTTGCATGATAGGTATATATGGTCTAACCAAAATTTTCTTCATAAAGCTACAGCTGTATGTACCACATATATGTTTTGTCACAAGTATACATTTAAAAAAAAAATACCCAAATTCCAACAGTTTAAATAAACTCAACTCATTCTCTGATAAGTTCATTGTGTTTTGTGCGTGCTAACTTATTTGTCTGCTGCAACAGCAGCCAATCAGCGGTAAGCTGAATCCACAAAAGTAAAGTTTGTGTTTTAGGAGCGGGTAAATTGTTTATGCGACACTGTCAAGAAAACCACACCAAATAATAACAAGAAACATAAATATTCACTTAAATGTATTCTGTTGTAAAGTAAAGGTTTTTAACACTTATTGCATCTTGCAAAACATGTGATGACCTTAATCATCTGTCATATATCTGATATACATGTATATGTAAAAGATGGGAGAAATAACGACGGAACAAAGTGGGATTCGAACCTGGCCCTCTGAATCTCTAGTCAAGTGCTCTACCAACTGAGCTACATGTATCTGGCACCGGTATTCAAACCAGTCTGACCGTCACATTCCTCCCCCTTAAATGATCTTCACCCTCGAAGATCATCCCTTGCAGGATCGAGTTAACCTGTTAGTTCCAGGGGTTGGTCACAACACCAATATTGTAACAGGATGGGAGAAATAATGAAGGACCAAACCGGGATTTGAACCTGGGCCCCCTGAATCTCTAGTCAGGTGCTTACCAACTGAGCTATCTGGCACTGGTATTCAAACGGGTCTGATCGTCACATATATAAAGAATTATTTTAAACAATGTTGTTCAATAAAAAATAACACTCGCAACCTTCAGTTTTTGTCTGTAATAAATCAATATTGGCGTGCGATCAGTTCTCGCCGAGTACCATTTCTCACCAGTGCATTGTTACGTCATTTTATCAACACATAAAATTATATACAAAAATATGATGTAACAGTGCACCAGCGAGAAATGGTCCTCGTCGAGAACTGCTCGCACGCCAGTACTGCCAGTAGTCAGAATAAAAAAAGAGAATAAAAAATTACATTTAAAACATTAACAAGGACAATTTAAGTACACATCATAACTGCTAAACTAAACAAGAAAAATTATGTGAACTGGTAGAATGGTAGGCATAGTTCTAACTTGTAACCTACATGTACAAGTACATGTACCGGGTACCCGTTGGTCTGCTAAACCTCTTTAATGATACAATGATCGGCATCATAAAGATATTAAAGTCATGTTTTAACTCTGAAGTCTGAAGTATACAATTTTATTTACTTGAAGTTATGTCTACAGGGTATTCATGACTACATTTGGAGTCTTCTGCACAAGAATATATGACATGTTTCTATAATTAGACCCTGCTTTGAATTTTGAGTTGAAAATTCACAATCTGTTATTTTTTTAAATAGATAAATTCAGTTACCCTTTCCAGTCCCCCATGAACCTCGAGCGAGTCTAAACATCCATGAAACATGTAAAAATTACACGTTAGTAAACAAACACCCACACCATAACAAAAACATCTAACAGTGTGCACGTACTTACATGTACATCTATACTATATACTAAATTTTAACCAGTTAACAAGAAACTTTAAAAGGAGTAAAAGCCTCACCTTCTTCAGTAACATCCACATAAATCACACACTTTAATGTCCATATTTTCTCCTTTATTAGGCTACTCGTAGCTTATCAACGGCTGATCGTCGACAGAAGTGTGGCTGTCAGAATTTCCTCGTAAACGATTCACACGAGAAAAATATCCTCCTTAAACAAATATGTAGTATTGTTCCCTGTGCATGTTCATATGTTTCACAGTAAATTGAAAATGCATGTGTACACCGAAAGAATACACAACTTCTCTTCTGCATTACGGCTCTCTCTTTTCTACAATGCCGTTCGTTACTGTTTACATTCGGCGCGCGCGCGGGGGTTACAAACAGGGGCGCCCCGACAAATAGTTGCACATAGAACGTTTAAATAATGTGTGTTCATTGAATTCATAAATGATATAGATGAAAAAAATGAAATTGTATCACAACAATTTATCTAAGACGCAACACAACGTAATGCAGTAAATGCCTGGGCCTTAATGTGGCATTTGTTCGCTTGTGTGTCAATGTAGACATATTAACTCGTTCATGTACGATTCTCACATATTTGTTTTATGAAATTTGAAAAAAAATATAGCACAGAGTTTGTTTAATTTGATACCAAATGACATTATTTAATATATTAACAATAACTGAATTAATTTTTTTTCATAAAATGATAACGATTTTTGCTATCAGAAAAATACGTGTATGAGCTGCTGACCCCTAATTATAGGGGCCAGTCCTTTTTTCTTAATTTTAAATGAAAGCTCTCGTTATTCTAAACAACTTTTGTTCTATATGTATTAACAAAATATTTTTAGTTTAAAGGTTATAATACAAAAAGCAACAAAATTTCAGCCCCGAAAAAATCTTAAACTTTGGCGACAAATAGCTCAAAAACTAACAAAGAAATTACCAAAATTTTCATGCCAGCAAAACTATAAAATGTTACCGACAATTTCGCCAAATTTCATGCATCTATCATCTGTAGTTCCCGAGATCAACTCTGGACAAAAGACCCCCCAATTTTCAATTAAAGGGCAATAACTCATAACCGGAAGTGAATTTTAACAATTTGAAAAAAATGTCTAGAGATATTAATATCATCTACATACCCTGAAAGTTTCAGAGCAATCAGACAAAAAATGTTCGAGAAATCTCGTGCACAAAATTTGCGGGAAAAAAAAAAAAAATAATAATAAGAAACAGTAGAATAACAGAAGGGTTTTCCGTTGAAAAACGGAAAACCCTAAAAAGTGAAAAAGAAACAATAGAATAATAGAAGGGTCTTCCGCTGAAGACGGAAGACCCTAACTAGATTCGATCTCGTTGCGAGCAACGAGTGGGTCTTCCGTCCGATTTTTGAATAGATAAGATTAAACTTATCAATTCAAAGATAAAATCGTAGATCTAAGCGAAAAAAACCAAAAAAAATTTTGCGGCACTCGAGGCTTGAACCCGGGTCGCCTGGGCCATGTCCACGACTATAACGACTGAGCTACTCGGACTCCGCTTCAGAACTTTGACGCTTAATTTCTCGAGAATGCCTTGATCGATTTTAAAACTAATTACATATTCTTAATCAGTAAAAGGGTCACTATAAGGTGTAAAAATTCCAAAGAAAAATATTAAAAAATAAAAAAGTCGAAAAATTCAATTTTTCAAATTTCCTTCCGGTGACGACCGGAAGTGACGGCGGACATTCTCTTGACCGAGGTACATTAGAAAAACGGTAGATCTATCATCTCTGAAAATTTCAGCTCTATATCTTTGCTCGTTTTTGAGAAACCCGACAGACAAAATTGACTTTTTAAAATCGTAAACGGACGATAACTTCCGACCGGAAGTGTATTTTCAAAAAAAAAAAATTATATATCAGGTTTAGATAAAAACACGTTTATATTGAAAATTTGAGCGAAATCGACCCAGCCATCTCCGAGAAATCGTCTGCACAAAATCGGTAAGAAAAAAAAAGAATAATAATAAGAACTAGAGCAAAGCTCGTTGCAAAGCAACGAGTGGGTCTTCCGTTAATGTCGGAAGTAAAGCTGGAAGTTCCTGTAAGAAGCAGAGCTCTTAAACCAATAACAAGAGTACCTTAAATAAAAACATGAAAAAATCGAATTATTCCTGGTACGACTTAACAAAAACTGAATAATTTTACGTACGACTTAACAAAAACCTTTCCGATTTCAAGAACGACTTAACAAAAAAAAAATCCGAATGTGTTACAGTACGACTTAACAATTAATTTTTAGGTACAAGTTAATTTAACCAAGAACTTGATACTAATTTCTTAACCAAAAACGCGGAATCAAAATTTCCGGAAAAATCATTTTTTGAACTCGTATATCTCTGTAATGCATAGTCCGATTTTAAAACGACTTTCAGTGTTAGATTCAGCTTAATAAGCTCTATAAAACACATATTCATTTTTGATTTGATCAGAAAATTTATTTTTTCGAAAAATTTGATTCCCTTCCGGTTTCGACCGGAAGTGACAGATTTTTATTTCCAGCCTTATTACAGAGGTAAATCGATTAAATCATAACCATTGAAAATTTCAAGCCTCTATCTTAAAGCATTTTTGAGAAACGCCGCGGACAAAATGACTTTTTGAAAATTTTAAAAATGACGTAACGTAAAAACGGAAGTGATGTTTTCAAAGAAACTTCACAAACTTTGAGGTATTTTAGTTGCACACAACCTCTGAAAATTTCATCAAAATCGGTTGTAAACTTTTTGAGTTATAAAGCCGAAAAGGAGTCAGAAAAAAAAATAAAAAGAATAATAATAATAATAGAAAGAAACCGAAGAATAACAAGAGGGTCTTCCGTTGAAAACGGAAGACCCTAATAAGAAAAGTGAAAAAGAAACAATAGAATAATAGAAGGGTCTTCCGCTGAAGACGGAAGAGCCTAACTAGATTCGATCTCGTTGCGAGCAACGAGTGGGTCTTCCGTCCAATTTTTGAAAAGATAAGATTAAACTTAAAATCGTAGATCTAAGCGAAAAAAAGAGAAAAAATTTTTGCGGCACTCGAGGCTTGAACCCGGGTCGCCTGGGCCATGTCCACGACTATAACGACTGAGCTACTCGGACTCCGCTTCAGAACTTTGACGCTTAATTTCTCGAGAATGCCTTGATCGAATTTAAAACTAATTACATATTCTTAATCAGTAAAAGGGTCACTATAAGGTGTAAACATTTCAAAGTAAAATATTAGAAAATAAAAAAGTCGAAAAATTCAATTTTTGAAATTTCCTTCCGGTGACAACCGGAAGTGACGGCGGACATTCTCTATACCGAGGTACATTAGAAAAACGGTAGATCTATCATCTCTGAAAATTTCAGCCTTTTATCTGTACTCGTTTTTGAGAAACCCGACAGACAAAATTGACTTTTTAAAATCGTAAACGGACGATAACTTCTGACCGGAAGTGTTTTTTCAAAAATGAAAAAAAATGTATCAGCTTTAGATAAAAACACGTTTATATTGAAAATTTGACCCAGCCATCTCCGAGAAATCGTCTGCACAAAATCGGTAAGAAAAAAAAAGAATAATAATAATAATAACAATAAGAAAAGTGAAAAAGAAACAATAGAATAATAGAAGGGTCTTCCGCTGAAGACGGAAGACCCTAACTAGACACGATCTCGTTGCGAGCAACGAGGAGGTCTTCCGTCTGATTTTTAGAAGGAAATATGACATCATCGACTTTGATTTTTGACCACAAAACATGATATGGAAAAAGGAGTGAAGTACTAATGCTTTATTGTATCGCTTTGTATAGGTTCTCTTACATTGCTGTTTTAAATACTTGCATTTCTTCCAATTTAGATGAAAAAGATTAATCATGTTCACCTCTGGTCCCAAAAAACCCTTATTTGGTAACAAAAGAGGAAATCATTATATTGTTAGGATATATAAACGTATTATACCTAATCTAGCTTTAATAACCATTCACAAAATGACTCTCATTAAAGGGCTATAGATAAAAGATTTTAGAACCCTTTGATCCCCTAATTTAAGGGGCCAGCCCCTTTTTCTTGATATCAAATGCAAGGCCATTTAACTCTAAACAAATTTTGTTCAACAAGTGTTTAGAAATTCGTTACCGTTCTAGAGATATATGAGAAAGAAGGTTTTAGGGGCCGATCCGTTATCCCCTTATAGATGCCGTTTAACGAAATTTTGAAGGTTGCATTTTGTTAAAAACATCATTTTGAACAACTTTTCTTCTGCACTGCATTACAAAATATTTTTCCTTTCTGGGATATGGGTGATTAAAAATTTGGACTTTTGGCCCCTAAAAACCCCTAATTACATAACACATGATAAAATCATAACATTACTTGGATACATAACTGTAAGATAAACATATTTGCTTCTATAACCATTCACAAAATATCTCTCAGTTAAGGGCTACAGATTAAAGACTTAGAGTCCTTTGGTCCCCTTAGTTGAGGGGCCAGCCCCTTTTTCTTGATATCAAATGAAAGGCCATTTAATTATAAACACATTCTGTTCAACAAGTGTTTAGAAATTCGTTACCGTTTTGGAGATATATGAGATTGAAGATTTTAGGGGCCGATCCCTTATCTCCTTATAGGGGCCGTTTAACGAAATTTTGAGGGTTGCATTTTGTTGAGGACATCATTTTGAACAACTTTTCTTCTGTATTGCATTACAAAATATATTTCCTTTCTGCGATATGAGTGATCAAAATTTGGGGGTTTTGGCCCCTAAAAACCCTTAATTACGTAACACATGATAAAATCATTACATTGCTTGAATACATAACTATAAGATAAACACATTTGCTTCTATAACATTTCACAAAATATTTCTCAGTAAAGAGCTACAGATTAAAGACTTAAGAGCCCTTTGGTCCCCTAATTTAATGGGCCAACCCCTTTTTCTTGATATCAAATAAAAGGTCATTTAATTCTACACAAATTTTGTTCAACAAGTGCTTAGAAATTCGTTACCGTTCTAGAGATATATGAGAAAGAAGGTTTTAGGGGCCGGTCCCTTATCTCCTTTTAGGGGGCGTTTAACGAAATTCTGACGGTTGCATTTTGTTAAGAACATCATTTTGAACAACTTTTCTTCTGTACTGCATTACAAAATATTTTTCCTTTCTGAGATATGGGTGATCGAAATTTTGGACTTTTGGCCCATAAAAACCTTTAATTACGTAACACATCATAAATTCATTACATTGCTTGAATACATAACTGTGAGATTAACATATTTGCTTCTATAATCTATCACAAAATATCCCTCGGTAAAGAGTTATGGGTAAAAGACTTTGGAGCCCTTTAGGTTGCTTATATTAGGGGCCAGCCCCTTTTTCTTGGTATCAAATGAAAGGTCATTTGATTATAAAGACATTTTGTTCAACAAGTGTTCAGAAATTCGTTACCATTCTTGAGATATCTGAGACAAAATGTTTTAGGGGCCGGTCCCTTATCTCCTTTTTGGGGCCGCTGAACCAAATTTTTTAGGTTGCATGTTGTTAAGTACATCATTTTGAGCATCTTTTCCTTTATACTGCATTTCAAAATATTTTTCCTTTTTGAGATATAGGTGATCAAAGTTTTGGACTTTTGACCCCTAAAAACCCCTAATTACGTAACATATGAGAAAATCGTTATACTGATTGGCTTAATAATTATAAGATAAACATATTTGCTTCTATAATTTATTACAAAATATCTCTCGGTAAAGAGTTATGGGTAAAAGACTTTAGAGCCTTCTAGGTCCCTAATTTGAGGGGCCAGCCCCTTTTTCTTGATATCAGCAGAAAGGTCTTGTAAAAATAAACTTTTTTTACATTACATGTTTTAACAAAATATTTTCCAGAAAAGAGATAAAGAGAGAAATGCACAAAAATTCACGACGCTTTTTTAATGTCAATTTTCGAGCCAAAGCGAGCTTTGGCGCCAGTAGTGCTAAACATACAAAACAACAATCATGCAAAACTTCAATCTTTCCTTTACCTACCGTAAAAATTTGAGCTTAATATCTCTTATAGTTTAGGAGAACAACAGAAGACAAAATACCCATATAAAAAATAGAAAAATCTCAATATCTCAAAAACGGATGTGACGTCATCAATACAAAAAATTTCCAATCAAGTTCAGACCACTATCTATCACGTCCTAAAATTTGATTGAAATCGGCCGAGCCGTTTCTGAGAAATCGCGTGCACAAAAAAAGGCAGAAAAATAATAATAACTAGATTCGATCTCGTTGCGAGCAACGAGTGGGTCTTCCGTCCAATTTTTGAATAGATAAGATTAAACTTATCAATTCAAAGATAAAATCATAGATCTTAGCGAAAAAAAGAGAAAAAAAATTTGCGGCACTCGAGGCTTGAACCCGGGTCGCCTGGGCCATGTCCACGACTATAACGACTGAGCTACTCGGACTCCGCTTCAGAACTTTGACGCTTAATTTCTCGAGAATGCCTTGATCGATTTTAAAACTAATTACATATTCTTAATCAGTAAAAGGGTCACTATAAGGTATAAAAATTTCAAAGAAAAATATTAAAAAATAAAAAAGTCGAAAAATTAAATTTTTGAAATTTCCTTCCGGTGACGACCAGAAGTGACGGCGGACATTCTTTTGACTGAGGTGCACCAGAAAAACGGTAGATCTATCATCTCTGAAATTTTCAGCTTTTTATCTTTACTCGTTTTTGAGAAACCCGACAGACAAAATTGACTTTTAAAAATCGTAAACGGACGATAACTTCCGACCAGAAGTGTATTTTCAAAAATGGATAAAAAACAATAAACTTCAGATAAAGTCACGTTAATCTTGAAAATTTGAATGAAATCCGTTGAGCCATCTCTGAGAAATCGTCTGCACAAAATCGGTAAGAAAAAAAAAGAATAATAACTAGACACGATCTCGTTGCGAGCAACGAGGAGGTCTTCCGTCTGATTTTAGAAATTGAGATTTATGTTTGATCTTGATTTTGCTATTTAACAGCTATACATGATTTAAAACAGGAAAAGAGGATCTTCATTTTAAGTGCCTGATACTATTTTGTTTCAGGTGTAAGAGTTTTGTTCAACAAGTGTTTAGAAATTCGTCACCGTTCTTGAGATATCTCAGAAAGACTATTTTAGGGGCCGGACCTTATCTCCTTATTGGGGCCGCTGAACAAAAATTGTAAGGTTGCATGTTATTAGGTACATTATTTTGAGCATCTTTTTTTTTATACTGCATTTCAAAATATTTTTTTCCTTTTGAGATATAGGTTATCAAATTTTTGGACTTTTGACCCCTAAAAATCCTTAATTACGTAACACATGAGAAAAATCATTATAATATTAAGCTACATAACTGTTAGATAAACATATTTGCTTCTATAATCTATTACGAAATACCCCTCGGTAAAGAACTATAGGAAAAAGACTTTAGAGCCCTCTAGGTCCCTAATATTAGGGGCCAGCCCCTTTTTCATGGTATCAAATGAAAGGTCATTTGATTATAAAGACATTTTGTTCAACAAGTGTTCAGAAATCCGTTACCATTCTTGAGATATCTGAGAAAAAATATTTTAGGGGCCGGTCCCTTATCTCCTTATTAGGGGCCGCTGAACCAAATTTTTTAGGCTGCATGTTGTTAAGGACATCATTTTGAGCATCTTTTCTTTTATACAGCATTTCAAAATATTTTTCCGTTTTGAGATATAGGTGGTCAAAGTTTTGGACTTCTGACCCCTAAAAATCCCTAATTACGTAACATATGAGAAAATCGTTGTATTGCTTGGCTTCATAACTCTCAGATAAACATATTTGCTTCTATAATTTATTACAAAATATCCCTCAGTAAAGAACTATAGTAAAAAGACTTTAGAGCCCTCTAGGTCCCTAATATTAGGGGCCAGCCCCTTTTTCTTGGTATCAAATGAAAGGTCATTTAATTATAAAGACATTTTGTTCAACAAGTGTTCAGAAATTCGTTACCATTCTTGAGATATCTGAGAAAGAATGTTTTAGGGGCCGGTCCCTTATCTCCTTATTGGGGCCGCTGAACCAAATGTTTTAGGTTGCATGGTGTTAAGTACATCATTTTGAGCATCTTTTCTTTAATACTGCATTTCAAAATATTTTTCCGTTTTGAGATATAGGTGGTCAAAGTTTTGGACTTCTGACCCCTAAAAATCCCTAATTACGTAAAATATGAGAAAATCGTTATACTGCTTGGCTTCATTACTGTAAGATAAACATATTTGCTTCTATAATTTATTACAAAATATCCCTAGGTAAAGAGTCATGGGTAAAAGACTTTAGAGCCATCTAGGTCCCTTATTTGAAGGGCCAGCCCCTTTTTCTTGATATCAGCAGAAAGGTCTTGTAAATATAAATTTTTTCTACATTACATGTTTTAACAAAATATTTTCCAGAAAAGAGATAAAGAGAGAAAAGCACAAAAATTCACGACGCTTTTTTAATGTCAATTTTCGAGCCATAGCGAGCTTTGGCGCCAGTAGTGCTAAACATACAAAACAACAATCATGCAAAACTTCAACCTTTCGTTTACCAACCGTAGAAATTTGAGCTTAATATCTCTTATAGTTTAGGAGAACAACAGAAGACAAAATACCCCTATAAAAATTAGAAAAATCTCAATATCTCACAAACGGATGTGACGTCATCAATACAAAAAATTTCCAATCAAGTTCAGACCACTATCTATCACATCCTAAAATTTGATTGAGATCGGCCGAGCCGTTTCTGAGAAATCGCGTGCACAAAAAAAGGAAGAAAAAAAATAATAATAACTAGACACGATCTCGTTGCGAGCAACGAGGAGGTCTTCCGTTCGATTTTTAGAATGAAATATGACATCATCGACTTTGATTTTCGACAACAAAACATGTTATGGAAAAAGGAGTGAAGTACTAATGCTTTATTGTATCGCTTTTTATAAGTTCTCTTGCTTTTTTAAATACTTGCATTTCTTTCAATTAAGATAGAAAAGATCAAACTTGTTTACCTTTGGTCCCACAAAAATCCTAATTGGGTAACGCAAGAGAAAATCATTATATTGTTAGGATATATAAACGTATTATACCTAATCTAGCTTTAATAACCTTTCACAAAATGGCTTTCATTAAAGGGCTATAGATAAAAGATTTTAGAGCTCTTTGATCCCCTAATTTAAGGGGCAATCCCTTTTTCTTGGATTCAAATGAAAGGACTTTTAATTCTGAACACATTTTGTCAACAAGTGTTTAGAAATTTGTTACCGTTTTGGAGATAAATGAGAAAGAAGGTTTTAGGGGCCAATCCCTTATCTCCTTTTAGGGGCCGTTTAACGAAATTTTGAAGGTTTGAACAACTTTTCTTCGTACTACATTACAAAATATATTTCCTTTCTGAGATATGGGTGATCAAAATTTTGGACTTTTGGCCCCTAAAACCCTTAATTTCGTAACACATGATAAAATCATTACATTGCTTGGATACATAACTATAAGATAAACACATTTGCTTCTATAACATTTCACAAAATATCCCTCAATAAAGGGTAATAGATAAAAAACTTTAGAGCCCTTTTGCATCATTTTGAACAACTTTTCTTCTGTACTGCATTTCAAAATAGTTTACCTTTCTGGGATATGGGTGATCAAAATTTGGGACTTTTGGCCCCTAAAAACCCCTAATTACAAAACACATGACAAAACCAATACATTGCTTTGATACATAACTGCAGGATAAACACATTTGCTTCTATAACATTTCACAAAATATCCCTCAATAAAGGGTTATAGATAAAATACTTTAGAGCCCTTCGCTCCCCTAATTTTAGGGGCCAGTCCCTTTTTCTTGATATTAAATGAAAGGACATTTAATTCTATACAAATTTTGTTCAACAAGTGTTTAGAAATTCGTTACCGTTCTGGAGATATATGAGAAAGAAGGTTTTAGGGGCCGATCCCATAACTCCTTATAGGGGCCGTTTAACGAAATTTTGACGGTTGCATTTTGTTGAGAACATCATTTTGAACAACTTTTCTTCTGTATTGCATTACAAAATATATTTCCATTCTGAGATATGGGTGATCGAAATTTTTGACTTTTGGCCCCTAAAAACCTTTCATTACGTAACACATGATAAAAGCATTACATTGCTTGAATATATTACTATAAGATAAACACATTTGTTTCTATAACATTTCACAAAATATTTCTCAGTAAAGGGCTACAGATTAAAGACTTTAGAGCCTTTTGGTCCCCTAATTTTAGGGGCCAGCCCCTTTTTCTTGATATCAAATAAAAGGTCATTTAATTCTACACAAACTTTGTTCAACAAGTGTTTTGAAATTTGTTACCGTTCTAGAGATATATGAGAAAGAAGGTTTTAGGGGCCGGTCCCTTATCTCCTTTTAGGGGGCGTTTAACGAAATTTTGACGGTTGCATTTTGTTGAGAACATCATTTTGAACAACTTTTATTCTGTACTGCATTACAAAATATATTTCCATTCTGAGATATGGATGATCGAAATTTTGGACTTTTGGCCCATAAAAACCCTTAATTATGTAACACATCATAAATCATTACATTGCTTGAATACATAACTGTTGGATAAACATATTTGCTTCTATAATCTATTACAAAATATCCCTCGGTAAAGAGTTATGGGTAAAATACTTTAGAGCCCTTTAGGTCCCTAATATTAGGGGCCAGCCCCTTTTTCTTGGTATCAAATGAAAGGTCATTTGATTATAAAGACATTTTGTTCAAGAAGTGTTCAAAAATTCGTTACCATTCTTGAGATATCGGAGACAGAATGTTTTAGGGGCCGGTCCCTTATCTCCTTATTGGGGCCGCTGAACCAAATTTTTTAGGTTGCATGTTGTTAAGTACATCATTTTGAGCATCTTTTCTTTTATACTGCATTTCAAAATATTTTTCCTTTTTGAGATATAGGTGATCGAAGTTTTGGACTTTTGACCCCTAAAAACCCCTAATTACGTAACATATGAGAAAATCGTTATACTGCTTGGCTTTATAACTGTAAAATAAACATATTTGCTTCTATAATTTATTACAAAATATCCCTCGGTAAAGAGTTATGGATAAAAGACTTTAGAGCCCTTTAGGTCCCTAATTTGAGGGGCCAGCCCCTTTTTCTTGATATCAGCAGAAAGGTCTTGTAAATGTAAACTTTTTTTACATTACATGTTTTAACAAAATATTTTCCAGAAAAGAGATAAATAGAGAAAAACACAAAAATTCACGACGCTTTTTTAATGTCAATTTTCGAGCCATAGCGAGCTTTTGCGCCAGTAGTGCTAAACATACAAAACAACAATCATGCAAAACTTCAATCTTTCTTTTACCTACCGTAAAAATTTGAGCTTAATATCTCTTATAGTTTAGGAGAACAACAGAAGACAAAATACCCATATAAAAATTAGAAAAATCTCAATATCTCAAAAACGGATGTGACGTCATCAATACAAAAAATTTCCAATCAAGTTCAGACCACTATCTATCACATCCTAAAATTTAATTGAGATCGGCCGAGCCGTTTCTGAGAAATCGCGTGCACAAAAAAAGGGGAAAAAATAATAATAATAAGAATAGGGAAAAAGAAACCGAAGAATAACAAGAAGGTCTTCCGTTGGAAACGGAAGACCTTAATAATAGGGAAAAAGAAACCGAAGAATAACAAGAAGGTCTTCCGTTGGAAACGGAAGACCTTAATAAGAAAAGTGAAAAAGAAACAATAGAATAATAGAAGGGTCTTCCGCTGAAGACGGAAGACCCTAATAATAATAACTAGACACGATCTCGTTGCGAGCAACGAGGAGGTCTTCCGTACGATTATTATAAGGAAATGTGACGTCATTGACTTTGATTTTCGACAACAAAACATGATATGAAAAAAGGAGTGGAGTACTAATGTTTTTGTTGTATCTCTTTTTATAAGTTCTCTGACATTGCTTTTTTAAATACTTGCACTCTTCCAATAAAGATAGAGAAGATGAGAAAATCATTATGTTGTTAAGATATATTAACGTATTATACCTAATCTAGATTTAATAACCTTTAACAAAATGGCTCTGAGTAAAAGGATATAGGTAAAATACTTTAGAGCCCTTTGGTTCCCTAATTTAAGGGTCCAGCCCCTTTTTCTTGATATCATATGAAAGGTCATCTAATTCTAAACACATTTTGTTCAATAAGTGTTTAAAAATTCGTTATCGTTCTGGAGATATATGAGAAAGAAGGTTTTAGGGGCCGATCCCTTATCCCCTTATAGGGGCCGTTTGACAAAATTTTGAAGGTTGCATTTCGTTAAGAACATTATTTTGAACAACTTTTCTTCTAAACTGCATTTCAAAAAAATTTCCTTTCTGAGGTATGGTTGATCAAATTTTAGACTTTTGGCCCCTTTTGGCGCCTTTTGGTCCCTAAAAACCCCTAATTACGTTACACATGATAAAATCCTTAAATTTCTTGGATACATAACTGTAAGGTAAACATATTTGCTTCTAAAACATTTCACAAAATATCTCTCAGTAAAGGGCTACAGATAAAAGACTTTAGAGCCCTTTGGTCTCTTTCTTTAAGGGGCCAGCTCCTTTTTCTTGATATCATTTGAAAGGTCATCTAATTCTAAACAAATCTTATTCAACAAGTGTTTAGAAATTCGTTAATGTTCTGGAGATATATGAGAAAGAAGGTTTTAGGGGCCGATCCCTTATCCCCTTATAGGAGCCGTTTGACGAAATTTTGAAGGTTGCATTTCGTTAAGAACATTATTTTGAACAACTTTTCTTCTATACTGCATTTCAAAATATTTTTCCTTTCTGAGATATGGGTTATCAAATTTTCGGACTTTTGGCCCCTAAAAACCCCTTATTACGTTACACATGATAAAATCCTTACATTACTTAGATACATAACTGTAGGATAAACATATTTGCTTCTATAACATTTAACAAAATATCCCTGAGAAGAAGGATATATGTAAAAGACTTCAGAGCCCTTTGGTTCCCTTATTTAAGGGGCCAGCCCCTTTTTCTTGATATCATATGAAAGGTCATATAATTCTAAACACATTTTGTTCAACAAGTGTTTAGAAATTCGTTAATGTGCTGGAGATAGTTTTAGGGGCCGATCCCTTATCCCCTTATAGGAGCCGTTTGACGAAATTTTGAAGGTTGCATTTCGTTAAGAACATTATTTTGAACAACTTTTCTTCTATACTGCATTTCAAAATATTTTTCCTTTCTGAGATATGGGTGATCAAATTTTCGGACTTTTGGCCCCTAAAAATCCCTACTTACGTTACACATGATAACATCCTTACATTACTTAGATACATAACTGTAAGATAAACATATTTGCTTCTATAACATTTAACAAAATATCCCTGAGTAAAAAGATATATGTAAAAGACTTCAGAGCTCTTTGGTTCCCTTATTTAAGGGGCCAGCCCCTTTTTCTTGATATCATATGAAAGGTCATCTAATTCTATACACATTTTGTTCAACAAGTGTTTAGAAATTCGTTATCGTTCTGGAGATATATGAGAAAGAAGGTTTTAGGGGCCGATCCCTTATCCCCTTATAGGGGCCGTTTGACGAAATTTTGAAGGTTGCATTTCGTTAAGAACATCATTTTGAACAACTTTTCTTTTGTATTGCATTACAAAATATTTTTCTTTTCTGAGATATGGGTGATCAAAATTTTGGACTTTTGGCCCCTAAAAACCCCTAATTACGTAATACATGACAAAATCATTACATCGCTTGGATACATAACTGTGAGATAAACATATTTGCTTCTATAACATTTAACAAAATATCTCTCAGTAAAGAGCTACAGATTAAAGACTTTAGAGCCCTTTGGACCCCTTATTTGAGGGGCCAGTCCCTTTTTTCTTGATTTCAAAGAAAAGGTCATGTAAATAAAAACGTTTTTTAGTTTACATGTCTTAACAAAATATTTTTCAGAAAAGAGATAATTAAAGAAAACCAGAAAAAATTACGACGTTTTTTCCATCTCAATTTTCGGGTCCAGGCGAGCTTTGGCGCCTTTCAAGACAGATCAAAATGAAAATAAAATTACAAATCTACAATCTTTTGTCTACTATCCCTGAAAGTTTGAACTCGATATCTTTTATAGTTAAGGAGAACTTAGAGGGACAAGCGACCCCTCTAAAAACCGCTAAAACGTCAATTTCTCAAAAACGGAAGTGACGTCATCAAAAAAATAAAAAACCTATAAGGTTTAGATCATTATCTATCAGATCTAAAAGTTTCATGGCAATCGGTTGAACCGTTTCTGAGAAATCGCGTGCACAAAATTTGTAAGAAAAAAAAAGAAAAATAACTAGATTCGATCTCGTTGCGAGCAACGAGTGGGTCTTCCGTCTGATTTTTGAATAGATAAGATTAAACTTATCAATCAAAGATAAAATCGTAAATCTAAGCGAAAAAAAGAGAAAAAAATTTTGCGGCACTCGAGGCTTGAACCCGGGTCGCCTGGGCCATGTCCACGACTATATCGACTGAGCTACTCGGACTCTCGCTTCAGGACTTTGACGCTTAATTTCTCGAGAATGCCTTGATCGATTTTAAAACTAATTACATATTCTTAATCAGTAAAAGGGTCACTATCAGGTGTTAAAATTTCAAAGAAAAATATTAAAAAATAAAAAAGTCGAAAAAATCAATTTTTGAATTTTTTTTCCAAAAACGACCGGAAGTGACGGCGGACATTTTGGTGAGTGTGTTGCACCAGAAAAACGGTAGATCTATCTTCTCTAAAAATTTCGGACCTCTATCTTTTCTCATTTTTGAGAAACGTCGCCGACAAAATTGACTTTTTAAAATCGTAAACGGACGATAACTTCCGACCGGAAGTGTATTTTCAGAAATGGATAAAAAACGATAAACTTCAGATAAAAACGAGTTAATCTTGAAAATTTGAATGAAATCTATCAAACCATCTCTGAGAAATCGTCTGCACAAAATCGGTAAGAAAAAAAAAGAATAATAACTAGATTCGATCTCGTTGCGAGCAACGAGTGGGTCTTCCGTCCAATTTTTGAATAGATAAGATTAAACCTATCAATTCAAAGATAAAATCGTAGATCTAAGCAAAAAAAAGAGAAAATTTTTTTGCGGCACTCGAGGCTTGAACCCGGGTCGCCTGGGCCATGTCCACGACTATAACGACTGAGCTACTCGGACTCTCGCTTCGGGACTTTGACGCTTAATTTCTCGAGAATGCCTTGGTCGATTTAAAAACAAATTACATATTATGAATCTGTAAAAGAGTCACTATAAGATGTATAAGTTTCAAAAAAAAATATTAAAAAATAAAAAAGTCGAAAAATTCAATTTTTCAAATTTCCTTCCAATGACGACCGGAAGTGACAGCGGAAATTTTCTTGAGTGTGTTGCACCAGAAAAACGGTAGATCTATCGTCTCTGAAAATGTCAGCCCTATATCTTTACTCATTTTTGAGAAACGTCGCAGACAAAATTCGCTTTTAAAAATCGTTTATCGACGATAACTTCCGAACGGAAGTGAATTTTCAAATATTGAAAAAAACCTATAAACTTCAGATACAAACGCGTTAGTGTTGAGAATTTGGATGAAATCGATGGAGCCATCTCCAAGAAATCGTCTGCACAAAATCAGCTTGAAAAAAAAGAATAATAACAATAAGAAAAGTGAAAAAGAAACAATAGAATAATAGAAGGGTCTTCCGCTGAAGACGGAAGACCCTAATAAGAACTAGATTCGATCTCGTTGCGAGCAACGAATGGGTCTTCCGTTCGATTTTTGATTAGATTAGATCAAACTTATCAATTCAAAGATAAAAACGTTGATCTAAGCGAAAAATAGTAAAAAAAAATTTGCGGCACTCGAGGCTTGAACCCGGGTCGCCTGGGCCATGTCCACGACTCTATCGACTGAGCTACTCGGACTCTCGCTTCAGAACTTTGACGCTTAATTTCTCGAGAATGCCTTGACCGATTTTAAAGCTAATTACATATTCTGAATCAATAAAAGGGTCACCATAAGGTGTAAAAATTTGTAAAAAAAATATTAAAAAATAAAAAAGTCGAAAAAATCAATTTTTGAAATTTTCTTCCAAAAACCACAGGAAGTGACGGCGGACATTTTGGTGAGTGTGTTGCACCAGAAAAACGGTAGATCTATCTTCTCTAAAAATTTCAGCCCGATATCTTTTCTCGTTTTTGAGAAACGTCGTCGACAAAATTGACTTTTTAAAATCGTAAACGGACGATATCTTCCGACCGGAAGTGAATTGTCAGAAATGGATAAAAAACAATAAACTTCAGATAAAAGCACGTTAATCTTGAAAATTTGAATGAAATCTATCAAGCCATCTCTGAGAAATCGTCTGCACAAAATCGGTAAGAAAAAAAAAGAATAATAATAAGAATAAGAAAAGTGAAAAAGAAACAATAGAATAATAGAAGGGTCTTCCGCTGAAGACGGAAGACCCTAATAATAGGGAAAAAGAAACAAAGCAATAACAATAAGGTCTTCCGTTGGAAACGGAAGACCTTAATAAGAATAAGAAAAGTGAAAAAGAAACAATAGAATAATAGAAGGGTCTTCCGCTGAAGACGGAAGACCCTAATAATAATAATAAGAAACAGTACGAAAACAATAAGGTCTTCCGTTGGAAACGGAAGACCTTAATAACTAGATTCTATCTCGTTGCGAGCAACGAGTGGGTCTTCCGTCCGATTTTTGAATAGATTAGATTAAACTTATCAATTCAGAGACAAAATCGTAGATCTAAGCGAAAAAAAAAGAAAAAAATTTTGCGGCACTCGAGGCTTGAACCCGGGTCGCCTGGGCCATGTCCACGACTTTATCGACTGAGCTACTCGGACTCTCGCTTCAGAACTTTGACGCATAATATCTCGAGAATGCCCTGATCGATTTTAAAACAAAATACATATTCTGAATCAGTGAAGGGGTCACTATCAGGTGTAAAAATTTCAAAGAAAAATATTAAAAAATAAAAAAGTCGAAAAATTCAAATTTCAAAATTCCTTCCGGTGACGACCGGAAGTGACGGCGGACATTTTCTATACCGAGGTGCACCAGGAAATCGATAGATCTATCATCTCTGAAATTCTCAGCTCTCTATCTTTGCTCGTTTTTGAAAAACCTGAGAGACAAAATTGACTTTTTAAAATCGTAAACGGACGATAACTTCCGACCGGAAGGGAATTTTCAAAATCTTATTCAGCGGTATAAATTTCAGATAACGAGGCTTTAGTCCTGAAAATTTGAGAGAAATCGATTGTCCCATCTCTGAGAAATCGCCTGCACAAAATTTGTAAGACAAAAAAAGAATAATAACTAGATTCGATCTCGTTGCGAGCAACGAGTGGGTCTTCCGTCCGATTTTTAAATAGATTAGATTAAACTTATGAATTCAAATATAAAATCGTTGATCTAAGCGAAAAAAATGAAAAAAAAATTTGCGGCACTCGAGGCTTGAACCCGGGTTGCCTGGGCCATGTCCACGACTATATCGACTGAGCTACTCGGACTCTCGCTTCAGGACTTTGACGCTTAATTTCTCGAGAATGCCTCGATCGATTTTAAAACAAATTACATATTCTGAATCAGTGAAAGGGTCACTATAAGGTGTGAAAATCTCAAAGAAAAATATTAAAAAATAAAAAAGTCGAAAAATTCAATTTTTCAAAATTCCTTCCGGTGACGACTGGAAGTGACGGCGGACATTCTCTATACCGAGGTGCACCAGGAAATCGATAGATCTATCATCTCTGAAATTCTCAGCTCTCTATCTTTGCTCGTTTTTGAAAAACCTGAGCGACAAAATTGACTTTTTAAAATCGTTTATTGACGATAACTTCCGACCGGAAGTGAGTTTTCGAAATTTTTTTCAGCGGTATAAATTTCAGATAACGAGGCTTTAGTCCTGAAAATTTGAGAGAAATCGATCGTCCCATCTCTGAGAAATCGCCTGCACAAAATTTGTAAGACAAAAAAAGAATAATAATAATAATAACTAGAGCAAAGCTCGTTGCAAAGCAACGAGTGGGTCTTCCGTTAATGTCAAGAGTAAAGCTTGATGTTCCTGCAAGAAGCAGAGTGTTTAAATCAATAACAAGAGCAACTTAAACTAAAAGATAAAAATAAATACGAATGATACTATGTACGAATTAACAAAAACCTTAACGATTCTAAGAACGACTTAACAAAAAAATAATTCCGAAGGTGTCAAAGTACTTAACAAAAATCGAATTATTTTTGGTACGAGTTTGAACTTTACGCTATTTTTGAAACAAAAAACGCAAAATTTCCGAAAAATCAATTCTTAACAATTATAAAGAATCATCTGGCTGAATAGTTTCTGAGAAGAAGATTTTTAAATATTTACTCTATATATTCCTATGTTAAACTTTGACCCCCTCCCACCCATTGTGGCCCAAACTTGACCCCGGAGTCATGACTTTCACACCTTTGTATCTACACCCCCTGAGGATGCTTCCACATAAGTTTCAGCTTTCCTGGCTGATTAGTTTCTAAGAAAAAGATTTTTAAAGATTTTCTCTATACATTCCCATGTAAAAATCAATTCCCCCATTGTGACACCACCATACCACCTAGGACTATGATTTGAACAAACTTG
Source organism: Magallana gigas (assembly GCF_902806645.1). Classification (NCBI taxonomy): domain Eukaryota; kingdom Metazoa; phylum Mollusca; class Bivalvia; order Ostreida; family Ostreidae; genus Magallana; species Magallana gigas. The sequence goes on along the minus strand of NW_022994857.1, from coordinate 220,912 downwards.
AATCTACACTACCTGAGGATGTTTCCACTTTAATTTGAGCTTTTCTGGCCTAATAGTTTTTGAGAAGAAGATTTTCTCTATATATTCCTATGTAAAACTTGATCCCCCTCTTGTGGCCCCTCCCTACCCCCGGGAACCATGATTTGAACAAACTTGAATCTACACTACCTGAGGATGCCTCCACACAAGTTCAAGCTTTTCAGGCCGAATAGTTTTTGAGAAGAAGATTTTTGAAAAATACCAACAAATTTTCAATAATTCTCAACTATCTCCCCTTTAAAGAGGGCATGGCCCTTCATTTGAAAAAACTTGAATCCCCTTCACCTAGTGGTGCTTAGTGCCAAATTTGGTTGAAATCTGCCCAGTGGTTCTTGAGAAGAAGATGAAAATATGAAAAGTTTACAACAACGACAACGACAAATTGTGATCAGAAAAGCTCACTTGAGCCTTTGGCTCTGGTGAGCTAAAAACAAAATAAAGGAAACATAATTGCATACTTTTATTGAAAAACAAATTTTCACAGCTAGCAATTCTAAATTACTTTAAACATCCATAATTTTGTTTGTTATAATTTCTTAACAAACACAAACCACAACAAGGCATGATGCTTTCTTAAAGTTCCATTACAGTAACTGTTCATGAATTATCCGATTTAATTTGAATTACTGGTAAATAGTCTGTAGAACACATTAAGGAATATGCATGTGGGTAGAGGTGACAGGTTAACCTCAAGAGCTGAAAAGAATGAACAGGTAAAAACCATGTGGCCACCAAAAGCTGAAATTAAAAAAATCAATAAGCTGTGTTAATACATGTACCGGTACTAATAATAGCTGTGTTTACATTAACATATGCATAGTATTTCTGAGAAAAAAAATACAATGACCATGCAGTGTAATTAGTATGACATATCCCAATACGTGACATTAGATGGCACAGGACAGTTTTTTTGATACATTTCATTGTAGCCTGGGGACGTGTGTCTTTGGAACCCTGTAACTAGAATTTTCTCAGTTCCCATTCAGCACAAATACCTTTAATTCACTCTTTATAAGGCCAATCACCAATTTCTGAAGAAAATTACTAGTCAAAACCTGTAAAATTTTCTACATACTGGTTTTTATGAGACTTTGACCCTTCCATATTTTGTTAATTTTTCATGATTTTTCAGCTTTTTAGACCTACCCCAGCCAATTCCCTGCAAAGGGTTGACCTTCCGTACCATGTCCATGTTGCACCATCATATGTCAGAAACGTACCGGCGTATAGTTTATAATGCCCCATCCACCTACTTTTCGTGTTATTTACCCTCCCGTCTGAAACTTGCATTTTCACTGTCTAAAGTCAACACAACAGTCATAGCCGCAGGTTTCGCATTTTACTTCTGAATCTCATGTACCTAACATATGGGGCCTACATATTGAATATCAATTTCAACAAGAGACATCCCTCTAACTAATGATAATCATTAAAAATCATTTCATGAATTTTAGCAACACTCATAAGCCTTCAAGTACAGCAACTCTCAATTTTACAAAAATATTGATGGGTACTTTATCTGAAACTGTCCCTTGCTACCTTTAACTTACACTAACATTCTCTGAAAAGTCATCTTGTCTTAAACTTACAAAGCGTATGCTATTCTGAGAAAAAGTATACCTCATTTTGCCAATTCCATTAAGGATTAAGAAAAATATGGCCAGTTAAGTGAACCCAGCATTTCCACTTTCCTCGATTTAACACAGATTCATAGGGCTCTCCATAAATAAAGCATCTTTACCTAATCTTATAGAGGTCAACTGTTGTTCAACCTCCCTAAATAAGAAACCTTATTCAAAACTACATACATATACATGATATTATCATGACAAAAGCATCACATCACTTAGAAATACCCTTACATGTATACCCTCCCCCTATTTTTTGATTTTCCTAAGAAGCATTAGTTTGAACACTTTAACCTCATATTATGAAACTTGTGGCAATTCCCTTGAGTCAACCATCACTGATATTGAAAATTAATCTTTTCTTCATAAATGGATGAAATGTAAAATTTTTTTCACAAAAAGACATGCCGCAATACATGTGATTTCTTGTTTTCATGAAACAGTAAGCTTATAATCATATTTAGTGAATTTCTTATTTATTCTGGTTTCTAGTCTCCTTTTAACTTTGCTAAAATAGTAAGACCTACAAGTGTGATGTCTGCTCTTAATTAAAATGAAATTCAAACACAACCGGGTACCTGGGGACGGATGAGAATTCCATGATAAATGTTCAAATTTTACATGTTTTCCTACATTTTTGATGCATATATACAAAAAAAGGGTAAAAATATGTTGTTTCTTGATCGTTTCGAGAGTAGTTATTATAGCAAATGTTATTTCAAGGTCAAATGTACATTTACATATCCAACATGTAATGGAGACAATTGGAAAGAGGGGGTGGCTTTTTGAATTCTGTAAATATATCTAAAATATCACTTTTGGATAGGAAGGAGCAAAAACTTGAGTTTTTTTTTACATATTGTATACTTTGATAACTGCATTTGTCTACATGTGAATTTTATTTGAAAGAAAAATATGCTGTTTAAAAAAAATTGAGTTATATAAGTCAGGTTGCTTAATGTTATTTCATGAAATCAGACAGCAAAATTGCTGCAAATTTATAATTTAAATAATTCAATTGATCAAAACTCTTTTACAGTATTAATTCTTATCTCGGTAATTAACTTAAGCCTATTACTTGTCATCAGGATAGAAAATACCTACTTTCTAAGCCAATTTACTCTAGTGGTGGTCATTCTACACATTTAAAAGGGATTTACTTCCCTTGTATATAGCTAATAAATCATGTAATGACATATATAACCAACAAAATCATCCATTTTCCCAATTTTGGTACAAAATCCACTCAAAATTACAGTTAAATGAGAAATCTGAAAATACCATGTAGTCTTGAAACTTACACTAACATTCTCTGAAAAGTCATCTTGTCTTAAGCTTACAAAGCTTATGCTATTCTGAGAAAAGGTATACCTCATTTTGCCAATTCCATAAAGGATTAAGAAAAATATGGCCAGTTAAGTGAACCCAGCATTTCCACTTTCTTCTATTTAACACAGATTTATAGGGCTCTCCATAAATAAAGCATCTTTACCTAATCTTATAGAGGTCAACTGTTGTTCAACCTCCCTAAATAAGAAACCTTATTCAAAACTACATACATATACATGATATTATCATGAAAAAAGCATCACATCACTTAGAAATACCCTTACATGTATACCATCCCCCTATTTGTTGATTTTCCTAAGAAGCATTAGTTTGAACACTTTAACCAAATATTATGAAATTTAAATGCTTCTATTCTGATCAATTGAATTTTTAAGCAGCGTGAAATTAAACCATCGCAATTGATACTTTAGTAAAAATCATGAAATTTTAACACGGTGGAATTTAAACGACTTACAGTATTTCATCCGAACAGCCTCAAAGTATAATTTTCTGCTATACCATTTTTTATTAAATGCATTTTACTGGGTTTTTTTTTTGCAAATTTTAGCGAGGATTTTTTTTCTCTTTTATTATTAATGACAGGTTTTAAAAACAATATTATGTTTAGTATGTATAAAATTCCATAAACAATTTTACAAAGCTTTGGATTTTATTTGCACAATGAAAAAATGAGGGATTGCACGATAGTACATGCTCGTTTTGTAATTTAAAGCATTGTTGATTTATTTTCCTAGATAGAGATATGCACAAAATGATGTTGCTCTGTGATGCTTTGCCAAGATTAAAAGCATGAGAGAGAGAGAGAGAGAGAGAGAGAGAGGGAGAGAGAAAGATCTGATTGAGGCACATGTAGTAAAAATTATTACATACATTTGTCTTACTGTAAAAATTGTTTACAATGTAGATGTGTTCTGCATGTAAAGTTTACCTAAAATGAATCAATAAAATTCAATATATATAAAAGATAAACTAATCTCAAAGAATTTACAATGGTTCTGTGAAATAATCAAATCTTGAGAAGAATGTTTTAAAGATATCAGGGAACATTAACCTAAAATCTGAACTTAAAGTTCTTTTCATCTTGCACTCTGTTTTACATGCTCTTTCACAGGCGATAATCATATATAACAGCGAGCCAGACAAAAGTTCTAATTTTAATTAGACTGAATATTTACCATGTCAAATATATTTATTTAATTAAGCACAAGCCTGTCTGAGTTCTTTAATTCATTAATTAAGTGGAGGTGATATGGTAAAGATCTGCTATATTCAAATATTTAGAGTAAAGTTATCATGCAAACATGCACTCTAATTACAACATTCTACTCTTGTGTGCCTTTGGACCCCCACCCCTTTAACAGGTCTAGGCAACCTCCGTTTTTGGAGGATAGCTCAATTTCAAGATGGCTGCTGATTTTTACCATATATGGAAAGTCACTTTGCATTGTGGGTGAAATTATCCTCCATTTTTGGAGGATAGCATGGGTATATTTCAAAGGCTTCGTGCATATCTTTAATGAGAAACTGCAAGCACCAGACCATATGGGAATTAAAGTTAAGGGAATAAACTAATGATTGTATGCGGCGATTTGAAATTCTATGTATAGTATTTTCACAATATGCTTTGAAAGTGTGTACTTCCAGTGTTCAGTTTTACAAATGACATAGACTATTTACATGTTTCATTTAATAAAAATCACAAAATAGTGATGTTTATTACTCATTAAAACATTAATGAGTTCATTCACGTTTAGAGACACACAATAGATATCTTGATCTGCTATATTGTACATGTACAAAGTAAATGTTTGCATATACCTTAGGAACTTTGTAGCTCTTATTCTAATTAATTCACATGTTATTAAGTATCATTTAAATTTAATCCCTTCACACAAAAAGACATTGTTAAATTTTATTAATCAAAATGATACCATTTATAGATATCAATTATCCAGAATATTGAAAAAAAATGTGAGAGTCTTCACATAAGATATTTTTCTTTAAAATCAGCCCTGCAATTATTTAAACTTAAATATTTATTAAATATTATCAATAATTATAATTATTAATAGCTAAATAAGGTGATATTTTTATAGTATAATAATTATATTTTATTCATAGTTAACTCCCTTTGTAAAAACAGAGTTAATTGCCCTTCATCTGAAAAGATCCACCAGGGGGCGCATACATCTATCCTCCAAAAACGGAGGATAAAATCTATCCTCCAAAAACGGAGGTTGCCTAGACCTGTTTAAATTGCACTGTTTTACAGTGTGTGGTGTGTTGTTCATTACAAAATAAGACATACATATACATAATAATAAATAGAAATTTAAAAGAGTAGTGAGCAAAACATACATATGAAAATACATTGAACAGATAATATCCCGAGATTTCTCTGACTCAAATGCCCGCTTTTATATTGTTACGCACATCAAAAGCGGAGTTTAGAGTCAGAGGAATGTCGGATTAGATTGAAAAGTGCACAAACACTTTGAAAAGAAAAAGTCAATACGACATATTCTGTATTGAAACATACCTTTATAATCTGTCATACGTTAGTTGAGCTGAAATTTCCACTATCACCGTCTTGCAGGCCATTCTTCTGACACACAACTATCAGCTGTTGTTCGCAGTCAAAACATGGCGAGTTGACATGGTGAATCGTACGATAATAATTTCGATTAAAACTAATAAGACTAATAAAAACTAACAACCTAATTATCGACCGAATTAACGAAATTGTTTCAATAAACACTCTGATTAACTATATAAAAAAGGAGTTCGGTTTTATGACCTGTACGAAATCTTTTCAGCAGGAGTTACTTTATGTGTGAATTTTGCACTATTTTTTAAACCAATAACGAGGAATCAACATTTCCGGAAAAATCAATATTTAAACCCCGATATATCTGCAATGCAGTATCCGATTTTAAAACGAATTTCAGTTTTGTATTGAGCTTTGCAAACTATATAATATGCATATAATTTTATGTTTTTCATAAAGTTTTATGATCAGTACGAATTGTTACAGTAGAAGTTACTTTCAGTGTGAATTTTGCACTATTTTTGAAACCAAGAACGCGGCATCAAAATTTCCGGAAAAATCAGTTTTTAAACCCCGATATCTATGTAATGCATTCTCCGAATTTTAAACGGTTTTCAGCATTAGATTCAGCTAAAAAAGCTCTACAAAATACGTATACGTTTTTTGTTTGATCAAAAAATTCAATTTTTCGAAAAATTTGATTCGCTTCCAGTTTCGACCGAAAGTGACGGATTTTTATTATATAGCTTCATTACAGAGGTAAATCGACCAAATCATAACCATTGAAAATTTCAAGCCTCTATCTTAAAGCGTTTTTGAGAAAAGTCCCGGACAAAATGACTTTTTAAAATTTTTAAAAATGACGTAACGTCAAAACGGAAGTGACGTTGTCTTCAAAACTTTAACATCTTTGAGGGACGATTACTTGCTAAAATCTCTGGAAGTTTCATTGAATTCGATTGGAAACTTTTTGAGTTATGAAGCAAAAAAGGAGTCAGAAAAAAAAGAAAAAGTATAATAATAATAACTAGAGCAAAGCTCGTTGCAAAGCAACGAGTGGGTCTTCCGTTAATGTCGGAAGTAAAGCTGGAAGTTCCTGTAAGAAGCAGAGCTCTTAAACCAATAACAAGAGTAACTAAAATAAAAAGATGAAAAATCGAATTATTCCTGGTACGACTTAACAAAATCCGAATGATTTTAAGTACGACTTAACAAAAACCTTTCTGATTTCAAGAACGACTTAACAAAAAAATCCGAATGTGTCCAAGTACGACTTAACAATTATTTTTGGTACGAGTTAATATTACTTTGAACATTACGCTATTTTTTAAACCAAGGACGCAGAATCAAAATTTCCGGAAAAATCAATTTTTAAACCCCGATATCTCTGCAATGCATCGTCCGATTTTAAAACGGCTTTCAGTGTTAGATTCAGCTTAATAATCTCTACAAAACACATATACATTTTTGATTAAATCAGAAAATTCATTTTTTCGAAAATTTTGTTTTACTTCCGGTTTCGACCGGAAGTGATAGATTTTCATTTCCAGCCTTATTACAGAGGTAAATCGATCAAATCCTAACCATTCAAAATTTCAAGCCTCTATCTAAAAGCGTTTTTGAGAAAAGTCCGGGACAAAATGACTTTTTGAAATTTTTAAAAATGACATCACGTCAAAACGGGAGTGACGTTCTCTTTAAAACTTTAATATTTTTGAGGGACGCCAACTTACAAAAATCTCTGAAAATTTCATCAAAATCGGTTAAACACTTTTTGAGTTATGAAGCAAAAAAGGAGTCAGAAGAAAAGAAAAAGAATAATAATAACTAGAGCAAAGCTCGTTGCAAAGCAACGAGTGGGTCTTCCGTTAATGTCGGAAGTAAAGCTGGAAGTTCCTGTAAGAAGCAGAGCTCTTAAACCAATAACAAGAGTAAACTAGAGCAAAGCTCGTTGCAAAGCAACGAGTGGGTCTTCCGTTAATGTCGGAAGTAAAGCTGGAAGTTCCTGTAAGACACAGAGCTCTAAATTCAATAACAAGAGTAACTAAAATAAAAAGTTTTAAAAAATCGAAATATTCCTCGTACGACTTAACAAAATACGAATGATTTTAAGTACGACTTAACAAAAACTTTTCCGATTTGAAGAACGACTTAACAAAAAAATCCGAATATGTTGAAGTACGACTTAGCAATTATTTTTGGTACGAGTTAATTTTACTTTGAACATTACGCTATTTTTTAAAACCAAGGACGCGGAATCAAAATTTCCGGAAAAATCAATTTTTAAACCCCGATATCTCTGTAATGCATCGTCCGATTCAAAAACGGATTTCAGTTTTGAACTCAGCATGAAAGTAACTGTAAGATACGTACGTAAAATTTTTAAAATTGAAAAACATGAAAATTCAAAAAAATTGGTTTTGCTTCCGGTTTCGACTGGAAGTGTCCGAATTGAGTTTCCAGCCTTATGTCATAAGAAAAACGATAGTTCTACCTTCTCTATAAATCTCATAGCTTTATCTTAAATCAAAAATGAGAAAAGCTCCGGACAAAATCACTTTTTAAAACGTGAAAAACGTCAATATCTGACGAAATTGATGACGTCATCAATTAATTTTTTCACATCATAGAGATCTTTTAAATACACATTAAATCTGTAAATTTCAAAACAATCAATGCAAGCGTTTTTGAAATATTTGAGTTGGAAAAAAAATAAAAAGAATAAGAATAATAAGAATAAGAAAAAAAAGAAACCGTAGAAAAACAAAAGGGTCTTCCGTTGAAAACGGAAGACCCTAATAATAATAACTAGAGCAAAGCTCGTTGCAAAGCAACGAGTGGGTCTTCCGTTAATGTCGGAAGCAAAGCTTGAAGTTCCTGTAAGAAGCAGAGCTCTTTAACCAATAACAAGAGTAAATTAAATAAAAAGATGAAAAAAATCGAATTATTCCTGCTACGACTTAACAAAACCCGAATGATTTTAAGTACGAATTAACAAAAACCTTTTTGATTTCAAGAACGACTTAACAAAAAAATCCGAATGTGTTCAAGTACGACTTAACAATTATTTTTGGTACGAGTTAATTTCACTTTGAACATAACGCTATTTTTAAACCAATAACGTGGAAACAAAATTTCCGGAAAAATCAATTTTTAAACCCCGATATCTCTGTAATGCATCGTCTGATTTTCAAACGGATTTCAGTATTAGGTTCAGCTTAAAAAGTTCTACAGAATTCGTATACGTTTTTTATTTGATCAAAAAATTTAATTTTTCGAAAAATTTGATTTACTTCCGGTTTCGACCGGAAGTGACAGATTTTCATTTCCAGCCTTATTGCACATGTAAATAGCCAAATTCATAACCACAGAAAATTTCAAGACTCTATCTTTAAGCTTTTTTGAGTTACGTCGCGGACAAAATGGCTTTTTTTAAAGTTTAAAAATGATGTAACGTCAAAACGGAAGTGACGTTGTTATGGAAACTTTAACATCTTTGAGGCATTATAATTGCACATAATCCCTGCAAGTTTCCTTTAAATTAATTGAAAACTTTTTGAGTTATGAAGCCGAAAAGGAGTCAGAAAAAAAAGAAAAAGAAAAAAAATAATAATAAAAAGAAACCGAAGAATAACAAGAGGGTCTTCCGTTGGAAACGGAAGACCCTAATAAAATAAAAAGATGAAAAAATCGAATTATTCCTGGTACGACTTTACAAAATCCGAATGATTTTAAGTACGACTTAACAAAAACCTTTCTGATTTCAAGAACGACTTAACAAAAAAAATCCGAATGTGGTCAAGTACGACTTAACAATTATTTTTGGTACGAGTTAATTTTACTTTAAACATTACGCTATTTTTTAAACCAAGGACGCGGAATCAAAATTTCCGGAAAAATCAATTTTTAAACCCCGATATCTCTGTAATGCATCGTCCGATTTTTAAAAGGCTTTCAGTGTTAGATTCAGTTTAATAAGCTCTACAAAACACATATTCATTTTTGATTTGATCAGAAAATTCATTTTTTCGAAAAATTTGTTTCACTTCCGGTTTCGACCGGAAGTGACAGATTTTCATTTCGAGCCTTATTACAGAGGTAAATCGACCAAATCATAACCATTGAAAATTTCAAGCCTCTATCTTAAAACGATTTTGAGAAACGCCGCGGACAAAATGACTTTTTTAAAATTTTAAAAATGACGTTACGTCAAAACGGAAGTGACGTTGTTAAGTAAACATTAATATCTTTGAGCTATATTAGTTTTACATTATCTCTGAAAGTTTCATCAAAATCGGTTGGAAACTTTTTGAGTTATGAAGCCGAGAAGGAGTCAGAAAAAAAAAGAAAAAGTATAATAATAAAAAGAAACCGAAGAATAACAAGAGGGTCTTCCGCTGAAGACGGAAGACCCTAATAATAATAAAAAGAAACCGAAGAATAACAAGAGGGTCTTCCGTTGAAAACGGAAGACCCTAAAAAGAAACCGAAGAAAAACAAAAGGGTCTTCCGTTGGAAAACGGAAGACCCTAATAATAATAATAAGAAAAGTGAAAAAGAAACCGAAGAATAATAGAAGGGTCTTCCGCTGAAGACGGAAGACCCTAATAATAACTAGAGCAAAGCTCGTTGCATAGCAACGAGTGGGTCTCCCGTTAATGTCGGAAGTAAAGCTGGAAGTTCCTGTAAGAAGCAGAGCTCTTAAACCAATAACAAGAGAAACAAAAATATGAAGATGAAAAAATCGAATTATTCCTGGTACGACTTAATAAAATCCGAATGATTTTAAGTACGAATTAACAAAAACCTTTCTGATTTCAAGAACGACTTAACAAAAAAAATACGAATGTGTTCAAGTACGACTTAACAATTATTTTTGGTACGAGTTAATTTTACTTTGAACATTATGCTATTTTTTAAACCAAGGACGCGGAATCATAATTTCCGGAAAAATCAATTTTTAAAACCCGATATCTCTGTAATGCATCGTCCGATTTTAAAACGGTTTTCAGTGTTAGATTCAGCTTAATAAGTTCTACAAAACACATATTCATTTTTGATTTGATCAGAAAATTCATTTTTTCGAAAAATTTGTTTCACTTCCGGTTTCGACCGGAAGTGACAGATTTTCATTTCCAGCCTTATTACAGAGGTAAATCGATTAAATTATAAGCATTGAAAATTTCAAGCCTCTATCTTAAAGCATTTTTGAGAAACGCTGCGGACAAAATGACTTTTTGAAAATTTTAAAAATGACGTAACGTAAAAACGGAAGTGACGTTTTCAAAGAAACTTTACAAACTTGTAGATATAATGAATGCACATAATCTCTGAAAGTTTCGTCAAAATCGGTTGTAAACTTTTTGAGTTATAAAGCCGAGAAGGAGTCAGAAAAAAAAATAAAAAGTATAATAACTAGAGCAAAGCTCGTTGCAAAGCAACGAGTGGGTCTTCCGTTAATGTCGGAAGTAAAGCTGAAAGTTCCTGTAAGAAGCAGAGCTCTTAAACCAGTAACAAGAGTAACTAAAATAAAAAGATGAAAAAATCGAATTATTCCTGGTACGACTTAACCAAATACGAATGATTTTAAGTACGACTTAACAAAAACCTTTCCGATTTCAAGAACGACTAAACAGAAAAAATCCGAATGTGTTACAGAACGACTTAACAATTATTTTTGGTACGAGTTAATTTTACTTTGAACATCACGCTATTTTTTAAACCAAGGAAGCGGAAACTAAATTTCTGGAAAAATCAATTTTTAAATCTCTTTAATGCATCATCCGATTTTAAAACGGCTTTCAGTGTTAGATTCAACTTAATAAGCTCTACAAAACACATATTCATTTTTGATTTGATCAGGAAATTCATTTTTCTGAAAAATTTGTTTCACTTCCGGTTTCGACCGGAAGTGACAGATTTTCATTTTCGGCCTTATTACATAGGTAAATCGACTAAATCATAAGTATTGAAAATTGCAAGCCTCTATCTTAAAGACTTTTTGAGAAACGCTGCGGACAAAATGACTTTTTGAAAATTTTAAAAATGACGTAATGTTAAAACGGAAGTGACGTTTTCAAAGAAACTTCATACACTTTGAGGTATTATAATTGCACATAATCTCTGAAAGTTTCATTAAAATCGAATGTAAACTTTTTGAGTTATAAAGCCGAAAAGGAGTCAGAAAAAAAATTAAAAAGAATAATAATAACTAGAGCAAAGCTCGTTGCAAAGCAACGAGTGGGTCTTCCGTTAATGTCAAGAGTAAAGTTTGATGTTCCTGCAAGAAGCAGAGTGTTTAACTCAATAACAAGAGCAACTTAAAGTAAAAGATAAAAATAAATACGAATGATACTATGTACGAATTAACAAAAACCTTAACGATTCTAAGAACGACTTAACAAAAATATAATTCCGAAGCTGTCAAAGTACTTAACAAAATTCGAATTATTTTTGGTACGAGTTTGAATTTTACGCTATTTTTGAAACCAAAAACGCAGAATCAAAATTTCTGAAAAATCAATTTTTAAACCCCGATATCTGTTATGCATCGTCCGATTTAAAAACGGATTTTAGTTTTGTACTCATCATGAAAATTACCGTAGGTTACATGTTTAATTTTTAATATTGAAAAACAATGAAAAACTAAAACAAGAGGCAAATGGGCCACATCTCTCACCTGAGGAACAATAGGTATGATAAAATCAGCTTAATGGGGTCACAATGCAAACTACCTGGACAATGTACAATAATACATGTAGATCCTGTATAAATAAAATCCATTTTCCCCCTAAATATTTTTATGTTTATAATCATAAGTTCCTTTTCTAAAAGGATGATTTTATATTGATTTTATAGTCATATTGCATGTTGAGTATTGCAGTTCTCAAAAAGATCCTTAACAATAGTTTATATATGTATTATTATATTATATTCATATACTCTGAACCTTCTTGGTGAGGCCAAAGAACTGTCCTGGGACCAAAGTCTTAACAATTATAAAGAATCATCTGGCTGATTAGTTTCGGAGAAGAAGATTTTTAAATATTTACTCTATATATTCCTATGTTAAACTTTGACCCCCCTACCCCCCACCCATTGTGGCCCAAACCTATCCCCGGGGTCATGATTTTCACAACTTTGTATCTAACACTACATGTACCTGAGGATGCTTACATACATGTAAGTTTCAGCTTTCCTGGCTGATTAGTTTCTGAGAAAAAGATTTTTAAAGATTTTCTCTATATATTCCTAATATGTAAAAATCCATTCCCCCCATTGTGACCCCACCATACCACCTGGGACTATGATTTGAACAAACTTGAATCTACACTACCTGAGGATGCTTCCACTTTAATTTGAGCTTTTCAGGCCTAATAGTTTTTGGGAAGAAGATTTTCAAAGATTTTCTCTATATATTCCTATGTAAAACTTGATCCCCCTCTTGTGGCCCCTCCCTACCCACGGGGACCATGATTTGATCAAACTTGAATCTACACTACCTGAGGATGCCTCCACACAAGTTTAAGCTTTTCAGGCCTAATAGTTTTTGAGAACAAGATTTTTGAAAAATACCAACAAATTTTCAATAATTCTCAATTACCTCCCCTTTAAAGAGGGCGTGGCCCTTCATTTAAACAAACTTGAATCCCCTTCACCTAGTGGTGATGCTTAGTGCCAAATTTGGTTGAAATCTGCCCAGTGGTTCTTGAGAAGAAGATGAAAATATGAAAAGTTTACAACAACGACAACGAAAAATTGTGATCAGAAAAGCTCACTTGAGCCTTTGGCTCAGGTGAGCTAAAAACAAAATAAAGGAAACATAATTGCATACTTTTATTGAAAAACAATTTTTCACAGCTAACAATTGTAAATTACTTTGAACAGCCATAATTTTGTTTGTTATAATTTCTTATCAAACACAAACCACAACAAGGCATGATGTTTTCTTAAAGTTCCATTACAGTAACTGTTCATGAATTATCCGATTTAATTTGAATTACTGGTAAATAGTCTGTATAACACATTAAGGAATATGCATGTGGGTAGAGGTGACAGGTTAACCTCAAGAGCTGAAAAGAATCAACAGGTAAAAACCATGTGGCCACCAATAGCTGAAATTAAAAAAAATTAATAAGCTGTGTTAATACATGTACCGGTACTAATAATAGCTGTGTTTACATTAACATATGCATAGTATTTGTGAAAAAAAAAATACACTGACCATGCAGTGTAATTAATGTGACATATCCCAATACGTGACATTAGATGGCACAGGACAGTTTTTTTGATACATTTCATTGTAGCCTGGGGACGTGTGTCTTCGGAACCCTGTAACTAGAATTTCCTCAGTTCCCATTCACCACAAATACCTTTAATTCACTCTTTATAAGGCCAATCACCAATTTCTGAAGAAAATTACTAGTCAATTAACCTGTAAAATTTTCTACATACTGGTTTTTATGAGATTTTGACCCTTCCATATTTTGCTAATTTTTCATGATTTTTCAGCTTTTTAGACCTCCCACAGCCAATTCCCTGCAAAGGGTTGACCTTCCGTACCATGTGCATGTTGCACCATCACATGTCAGAAACTTACCGGTGTATAGTTTATAATGCCCCGTCCACCTACTTTTCGTGTTATTTACCCTCCCGTCTGTAACTTGCATTTTCACTGTGTAAAGTCAACACAACAGTCATAGCCGCAGGTTTCGCATTTTACTTCTGAACCTCATGTACCTAACATATGGGGCCTACATATTGAATATCAATTTCAACAAGAGACATCCCTCTAACTAATGATAATCATTAAAAATCATTTCATGAATTTTAGCAACACTCATAAGCCTTCAAGTACACCAACTCTCAATTTTACAAAAATATTGACGGGTACTTTATCCGTAAACTGTCCCTTTCTGCCTTTAACTTACACTAACATTCTCTGAAAAGTCATCTTGTCTTAAACTTACAAAGCTTATGCTATTCTGAGAAAAAGTATACCTCATTTTGCCAATTCTATTAAGGATTAAGAAAAATATGGCCATTTAAGTGAACCCAGCATTTCCACTTTCTTCTATTTAACACAGATTCATAGGGCTCTCCATAAATAAAGCATCTTTACCTAATCTTATAGTGGTCAACTGTTGTTCAACCTCCCTAAATAAGAAACCTTATTCAAAACTACATACATATACATGATATTATCATGACAAAAGCATCACATCACTTGAAAAAATACCCTTACATGTATACCCTCCCCCTATTTTTTGATTTTCCTAAGAAGCATAAGTTTGAACACTTTAACCTAATATTATGAAATTTGTGGCAATTCCCTTGAGTCATTCCTCACACATATTTAAAAACAACTATCACTGATATTGAAAATTGATCTTTTCTTGATAAATGGATGAAATGTAACATTTTTTTCACAAAAAGACATGCAGCCATACATGTGATTTCTTGTTTTCATGAAACAGTAAGCTTATAATCATTTTTAGTGATTATCTTATTTATTCTGGTTTCTAGTCTCCTTTTAACTTTGCTAAAATAGTAAGACCTACAAGTGTGATGTCTGCTCTTAATTAAAATGAAATTCAAACACAACCGGGTACCTGGGGACGGATGAGAATTCCATGATAAATGTTCCGATTTTACATGTTTTCCTACATTTTTGATGCATATATACAATAAAAGGGTAAACATTTGTTGTTTCTTGGTCATTTCGAGATTAATTATTATAGCAGATGTTATTTCAAGGTCAAATGTACATTTACATATCCAACATGTAATGGTAATGGAGACAATTGGAAAGAGGGGGTAGCTTTTTGAATTCTGTTAATATATCTAAAACATCACTTTTGGATAGGAAGGAGCAAAAACTTGAGTTTTTTGACATATTGTATACTTTGATAACTGCATTTGTCTACATGTGAATTTTATTTGAAAGAAAAATATGCTGTTTTAAAAAAATTGAGTTATATAAGTCAGGTTGCTTAATGTTATTTCATGAAATCAGACAGCAAAATTGCTGCAAATTTATAATTTAAATAATTCAATTGATCAAAACTCTTTTACTGTGCAGTATTTATTCTTATCTCGGTAATTAACTTAAGCCTATTAATTGTCATAAGGATAGGAAATACCTACTTTCTAAGCCAATTTGTTCTAGTGGTGGTCATTCTACACATTTAAAAGGGATTTACTTCCCTTGTATATTATAGCTAATAAATCATGTAATGACATATATAACCAACAAAATCATCCATTTTCCCAAAATAGACTACTTTTGGTACAAAATCTACTCAAAATTACAGTTAAATGAGAAATCTGAAAATACCATGTAGTCTTGAAACTTACACTAACATTCTCTAAAAAGTCATATTGTCTTAAACTTACAAAGCTTATGCAATTCTGAGAAAAAGTATACCTCATTTTGCCAATTCTATTAAGGATTAAGAAAAATATGGCCATTTAAGTGAACCCAGCATTTCCACTTTCTTCTATTTAACACAGATTTATAGGGCTCTCCATAAATAAAGCATCTTTACCTAATCTTTTAGAGGTCAACTGTTGTTCAACCTCCCTAAATAAGAAACCTTATTCAAAACTACATACATATACAGGATATTATCATGACAAAAGCATCACATCACTTATAAATACCCTTACATGTATACCCTCCCCCTATTTTTTGATTTTCCTAAGAAGCATTAGTTTGAACACTTTAACCAAATATTATGAAATTTAAATGCTTCTATTCTGATCAATTGAATTCTTAAGCAGCGTGAAATTAAAACCATCGCAATTGATACTTTAGTCAAAATCATGAAATTTTAACACGGTGGAATTAAAACGACTTACAGTATTTCATCCGAACAGCCTCAAAGTATAATTTTCTGCTATACCATTTTTTAAAAATGAATTCTACTGGGGGTTTTTTTTGCAAATAAATTTAGCGAGGATTTTTTTCTCTTTTCTTATTAATGACATGTTTTAAAAACAATATCATGTTTAGTATGTATAAAATTCCATAAACAATTTTACAAAGCTTTGGATTTTAGTTGCACAATGAAAAAATGTGGGATTGCACGATAATACATGCTCATTTTCAAATTTAAAGCATTGTTGATTTCTTTTCCTAGATAGAGATATGCACAAAATGATGTTGCTCTGTGATGCTTTGCCAAGATTAAAAGCATGAGAGAGAGAGAGAGAGAGAGAGAGAGAGAGAGAGAGAGAGAGAGAGAGAGAGAGATCTGAGGCACATGTAGTAAAAATTATTACATACATTTGTCTTACTGTAAAAATTGCTTACAATGTAGATGTGTTCTGCATGTAAAGTTTACCTAAAATGAATCAATAAAATTCAATATATATAAAAGATAAACTAATCTCAAAGAATTTACAATGTTCTGTGAAATAATCAAATCTTGAGAAGAATGTTTTATAAATATCAGGGAACATTAACTTAAAATCTGAACTTAAAGTTCTTTTCACCTCGCACTCTGTTTTACATGCTCTTTCACAGGCGATAATCATATATAACGGCGAGCCAGACAAAAGTTCTAATTTTAATTAGACTGAATATTTACCATGTCAAATATATCTATTTAATTAAGCACAAGCCTGTCTGAGTTCTTTAATTCATTAATTAAGTGGAGGTGATATGGTAAAGATCTGCTATATTCAAATATTTAGGGTAAAGTTATCATCATGCAAACATGCACTCTTATTACAACATTCTACTCTTGTGTGCCTTTGGACCCCCACCCCTTTTACATTGTTTTAATTGCACTGTTTTACAGTGTGTGGTGTGTTGTTCAATACAAAATAAGACATACATATACATAATAATAAATAGAAATTCAAAAGAGTAGTGTGCAAAACATACACGTGAAAATACATTGGACAGATAATATCGCGAGATTTCTCAGACTCAAATGCCCGCTTTTATATTGTTACGCACGTCAAAAGCGGATGTTAGAGTCAGAGGAATGTCGGATTAGATTGAAAAGTGCACAAACACTTTGAAAAGAAAAAGTCAATACGACATATCCTGTATTGAAACATACCTTTATAATCTGTCATACGTTAGTTGAGCTGAAATTTCCACTATCGCGGTCTTGCAGACCATTCTTCTGACACACCGCTATCAGCTGTTGTTCGCGGTCAAAACATGGCGACTTGACATGGGGAATCGTACGATAATTATTTCGATTAAAACTGATAAGACTAATAAAAACTAACAACGTAATTATCGATCGAAGTAAGGAAATCGTTTCGATAAACACTCTGATTAACTATATAAAAAAGGAGTTCGGTTTTATGACCTGTACGAAATCTTTTCAGCGGGAGTTACTTTCAGTGGGAAGTTTGCACTATTTTTTAAACCAATAACGAGGAATCCACATTTCCGGAAAAATCAATATTTAAACCCCGATATCTCTGCAATGCAGTATCCGATTTTAAAACGAATTTAAGTTTTGTATTTAGCTTTGCAAACTATACAATATGCATATAATTTTATGTTTTTTATAAAGTTTTATGACCAGTACGAATTGTTACAGTAGAAGTTACTTTTAATGTGAATTTTGCACTATTTTTGGAACCAAGAACGCGGCATCAAAATTTCCGGGAAAATCAGTTTTAAAACCACGATATCTCTGTAATGCATCCTCCGAATTTTAAACGGTTTTCAGCATTAGATTCAGCTTAAAAATCTCTACAAAATACGTATACGTTTTTTGTTTGAGCAAAAAATTCAATTTTTTGAAAAATTTGATTCGCTTTCAGTTTCGACCGGAAGTGACGGATTTATATTATATAGCCTCATTACAGAGGTAAATCGACCAAATCATAACCATTCAAAATTTCAAGCCTCTATCTTAAAGCGTTTTTGAGAAAACTCCCGGACAAAATCACTTTTTTTAAATTTAAAAAATGACGTAACGTCAAAACAGAAGTGACGTTGTCTTTAAAACTTTAACATCTTGGAGGGACGATTACTTGCTAAAATCTCTGGAAGTTTCATTGAAATCGGTTGAAAACTTTTTGAGTTATGAAGCAAAAAAGGAGTCAGAAAAAAAAGAAAAAGTATAATAATAATAAAAAGAAACCGAAGAAAAACAAAAGGGTCTTCCGTTGGAAAACGGAAGACCCTAATAATAGAAAGAAACAATAGAATAACAAGAGGGTCTTCCGTTGGAAACGGAAGACCCTAATAAAAAGAAACCGAAGAATAACAAGAGGGTCTTCCGTTGAAAACGGAAGACCCTAATAATAATAATAAGAAAAGTGAAAAAGAAACCGAAGAATAATAGAAGGGTCTTCCGCTGAAGACGGAAGACCCTAATAAGAAACAGTACGAAAACTATAAGGTCTTCCGTTGGAAACGGAAGACCTTAACAATAAGGTCTTCCGTTGGAAACGGAAGACCTTAAAAACAGCAAAAGTATTCGAGTGGCATGCTTAAGGTATCCAATCCATAATAGCCTCAGATTCAATGAATCTGGGTGCATAACAGATATGTATGGGCTTAATACTAAGTATACTTGGACATAATTTTCCTATTTAAGTATCAATATGCAAGTGTGAAATGTGTCCTAATTAATGACCTTTTCCTTTTTTGAAGAGTTGTGTCCCTTTGCTTTTATTCTATAGAAATTAATTCTTAAAAAATCTACATGGTATAAAATTTATTTTTAATAGTTTTTGGATTTCTTAATGATAAAATACATCTTTCCACCACAGCATTTTTTGATATTCGTAGTAATTACTTTTTTATCTTAAAAAATATGCTTGTCTCCATAGACATTAATGCAATCTTCATTAATTAATTACTGCTTAGTTAATAATATTTTTGAAAATTTCTCTCGGTAAATCTTTTTCTACTCTTAAATGCTTTAAATAGATATCAAAGTATTAAATACATGATAGATATTCAAGATTGGAAAAATTTGGTCCTAATATGGATCGGATACCTTAAATGTAATATATCTCGTATATCTTTAAATTGTGTGTGTTTTGTTCAGACCACATAAGATGTTGCTTTGCTGCTGTCCGTCGGCCCACCAACAGTTTCCGTTTTTCTTCACTGAGGATGAACATACTGAAATGAAATTTGGTATACAGGTTAATCATGATAATATCTAGGTCAAGTTTGACATTAGGTACGATCGAACCGTTTTTGACAGAGTTATGCCCTTGGAGATAGAAAAATTCTAGTTATTTGCAGTTTCCGCTCATTTTCTTCGCAGAGGATAAACATATTGAAAAGAAATTTGGTACACAGGTTTATCATGATATTATCTAGGTCATGTTCGATATTGGGTACGATCGAGCTATTCTTGACAGAGTTATGGCTCTTGGACGTAGAAAAATTCCAGTTACAGACCCTGAAATGTGCTACTACACCTCTCTAACGAACCGTATCGTTCCGTGCAAGAAACGAACCGTACCGTTCACAAAACGAAACGTACCGTTCACAAAGCGTACCGTACCGTTCACAAAACGAACTGTACCGTTCACAAAGCGAACCGTACCGTTCAAAAAGCGTAACGAACCGAACCGTGCAACTGGTGTAGTAGCACGCTTCAGGGTCTGTATTTGCAGTTTCCGCTCAATTTCTTCGCAGAGGTTGCACGTATTGATATGAAATTTAGTACAGTGGTAACAACGTTATTGTTGACAACCCAATCGTGTTAAATAGTTCGTGTAACGTGGGTGATCGTTCGTGTAACGTGCGGGATCGTGCGGTTTTTTCGTTTTGTAACTTTTTTTACGGAATGCCAGGATCTATTCTTACAATAACGACAAGCTGTTTTTGTAAAGCAATGTGAATTAAAAAAAAATTAATATAAAGAAGAGCATTGACAGTTCTTAACATCCATTTTCTCTGTCGTCGTTAAATACATTGAGTAAGTATTTCCATAGCTCATTCAATCCTTTGTTCGGTCGAGTTAGTTTTGCATAATTTAAAATCAGCCTATATCAAGCATCCATTGTGTCTTAACACATACATTTATTCTCATTAGCAAGAGGGACATGTTGAATGAAAGCGGTCAAGCTTACCCATTCCCCGTTTTACACTAACGTTTTTCTATCAAATGAGAATACGATACGTATTCCTATCTGGTACATTGTATAAACATTTGTTTGAAATAAAATTTATTTAGACACTTTAAAATTTAGAATATATAGAAATAAATCAATTATGTACTGTAAATTATTCAAATATTGGATGTGAAAAATCGAAATTCTATGGAACAAGGTAACAAAGGACTATATATGGTTTGAGCCCAAAATGGCCCCCTAAAATGAGCATTGTCATTTTACTGTAAATCTTTGTTTAATTTGTACAAGTATACATTTGATTTTTTTTTTTATAATTTTCATTTTGATTTTAGTGCCCACAATTTAAAAATATGATATCATTAAGTTAACCTTTTCCCGCCATTTTCTCATTTTTAGCATAAAACGGCTTGTTTTGAAACAGTTTTTCTTTAAGGAAATATTGAGCGACTGCTTGAACAACAAAAATATTTTCACCAAAGATGTATCTCTCCAATACTTATAAGTGACAAAAAGTTCCTTCTTGTTCAAAGAGTCGCTCTATTTTTCCCATTCGAAAAAAAGATAAGAAAAATGTCCATTTTTGACTGATTTTGATTGAATTATAAAAATAGCGTCACTTCTGACGCCATATACTGCCATTGAGTGCATATAAATTAAAAAAAAAGGTGAAAAACATATTTTCTGTTACCTCTTTAATAAAATAACACAACAATTTAATGTACCTGATTCATTTTAAAAATAGTCAATTATGGGGGCCAAATTTAACTAATATCATATATAGTTCTTTACCTGTATCCCGCATAATTAAATCGTACGTAAGTGAATTGGATTACGTAAACAGTCAACTCGTATGTAAATAATTTCGTGTAGTTTATGCATTATCTTCATTTCTTTTACACTTAAGTTTCTTTAACTTATGATAAAGTTAATATTCGTTATGGAGACAAAAACATTAATCTGTGTGTGAATCATATATATTTGTGTATGAATGTGTAAAATTGTTTACTCGTAAAATATAAAACAGTGCATGACTGAAGTACATGCCGCTTTTCAATAAAACACAAACATAAAGCAATACAAATTAAAGCAATGTTTTCTTAAATCTAATCTTAAAAATTAATTTTGATTTTGCGTGTTTAATGGTGTAGAATCGTTCGGTTGCGTGCTTTATCGTTTTCGTTCGTGTATCGTGAAAATTCAGTAAGTTAGTGATCGTCCGTGTATTGTGCGTGATCGTTCGTGTATTGTGCGTGATCGTTCGTGTATCAGAATCGTGCGTGTCGTTTGTCAACAATAACGTTGCTACCACTGTATACAGGTTTATCTAAATAATATCGAGGTCAATTTGATTTTGGGAATGATAAAGCAATTTTTGACAGAGTTATGCCCCTTTGACCAGAGTTTAGTTGGGGTTTACAAATTCCAATTATTTGCAGTTTACTTTAATTTTCTTTGTGGATGTTTCTGAGGGGGAGCATAATTGTTTCACAAAAATATCTTGTTTTTTTATCACTTAAACATGTACTAATTCCTTCTTATAATTTTTAGTAATCAATTAGTGAGTGAAATGATCATGTGACGAGCATTATATATTATGATTATAATTTTAAAGTGATGAAAAATGTTATTCCCCCTTTTTTTTAAATGAAAGAAAATATGACTGATCTGGCATCATCATGTTTCCTTATTGCGTGGACCCGCAGAAAATATATAAGCGAGGTTAAACCGGATGCTATGGGGAAAATTCAGCCTGCGCATGAGCTAGCCTGGTTCCTGTGCGTAATGGGTAGCTCAGGGAACCCGGCTGGCACACGTTTATCTGAATCGGGATCGGGATTCCGTGCCATATGCACAGGCGCTGTAATTGTAAAGTTGTCGGTAAACAGCACAGAAACAAAGTAACGATTGGCATGTGATATGAACTATCAGTATTATGAAATAAGTTACTGTTATTCCGAAACTACAACATTCATCAAATAGCATAATTTGCAACGTTTTGTTGTTTTCCGAATACACATGTAACTTAACTTTACTTTTATAGTAGGCGAGGCTAGAGAACTTCCCGCTTAATTTTTTTTAAGCATTTAACTGTTTAAGTATGTTTGAATAATTATGTCATAAAAGTTAAAATCTCAAAAAAATGCATTAAAATATGAAATTTTAATTTACACAAAGCTGTCACTGCAAAGTTAACAGAGTAGAGCGAATCGGAATGTGTGCGCAAATAGTAGAATTCACCAAATGCCTGATACTATGGAATCAAAGAGAATCAAAGTGAAATTAGATAAGCATGAATATGAAAACAATAAAGTGACATGCAAGTCTAAATGTACTGAAGAATTAAGAAGTAAGCATAATAAGAATAAAAACAAGATACATAGAATTTTGGCGGTAATTCCCTTCCATATGATACTATACATGCAAACTTCATTCATAGATAGATCATAATTATTTAGAAGTATGAATCCTTTAAATTTTGAGATAAAAAGTCAGGGCTATACATACATGTATACGTAATACAACGTACAAATTTAGTGGTTAAAAGCAGAGGGCTAGAGTCGGTGGAATCTCTGATATTCTTAAGGCTTTCACGTTTTCGTTGGAAACACATGCAAATGGTCCACGTATTGTAGTCCTTTTTTAAAGGACAGCAACTTGTTTGTTTGTATTAGAGATATCTTTTCTAAGAGATTGGTGGCCCTAAAAAGGGGTCGTTTGTTTGTTCTGTTTCAACGATTTCTATTCTGATAAAGACGTTGAGGAAGGATGCTTCCTCTCCCTACTCCACTGAATTTTTGGGGTGGTTGAGGTGGATCGGGAGCTTCTTGGTCCGGTTCCTCTCTTTCTGCTAAGTCGGAGAAGCGACATATCGGGCACGGCATCCAGTCCTCCCCATATAGTAATTGCAGTGTGCACTCTCTGCATGCTGGCCGCTGTCTGAACTGCCCGCATACATAGAGACTAAGACGCCCCGCCTCTAAACACAAGGGGTGCCGAATCTTTTTAAAAGTAGGCTTCTTCCTCCGATACCCCAACATGGAACGATCTCTGTTCCAGGAGGAAAATTTAAAATACCATTACAAAATGATAAATCTACCTGATGTATCATGAGAGATTGGGATTTGTACACTCTCTCTCTTCTTAGACTGTTTAAGGCGTTTCCGTCGACACTCTAGCTGACAACAATGAGACTGTGTCGCCAAAACATGCTGGCTCCGCGGTTTCTGAAAATCGCCTCCAATCTTTCTTCGTTTTCCCTAAGCCGTACTCTAAAATCTTCTCGGTCGCCCATCTTGATGAATAAAGGAATACAGAACCCGATTTATATTACCAGAAGGCAGAGCAAATCACTGTACAAGTTAAACAAAATTAAAGTTATGTAAATCGAAACACACCATTGACTTATTTTGCGTGTCAAATCTATAATCAAATTATTCCTTTAAGAACCTAAGTGCACTGAAATATGTACAAATTTACACTCAATGAAATACTTATTACCAGGTAAAATTTTTCCGAACTGATGGCTGTTTGCATGAAAGCAACATATAGTGATCCTGAAACCAAGTTCAGAAAGAGCATAAATTCCATTACTTTGGATTTAATTGCCAATAATCTTTCTGGGGAAACAAATTCAGGATCCTTTTAGCTAAGATGCAGAGCATAAAAGACAGGTGAGAATAATTGAATTCATTCATAGTTTATTCAGAGTCACCAGAATTAGCAGAATTATAACCCTGTATTGTCTGCTTGCCTCAGGAAAACGTCTTCTCACGGCAACACAAACACAGGCAGGAACTGGTATTCGCCTTCCAGCTCCCAGCCGCCCATGTCGCCACAGGACAAAATTTCTGTAGGCCTTGTTTCTGAATGTGGACAGTTGATAACTAGAATCTTGGTTGGTCCGAAAACTCTAATTCAAAATGTTTGCAACCTCCCAATACATCATGCCTCAGGCACAAGTTTCTGAATTCGGGTTTTGAGGTGATGCATGGAAATTGTCTACAACAGATGTTCATGCGAGGATCATCAAAACTTCGACATACCCCTCATGAACACCATTGCACATTTGAATTGGAGTTTCCTACCTTCCACTATCCTTCATCTGCCTCATTAGAAAAGGTCTTACACAATCTTGTTTGGCAGCTGTCATGTTTTTCAATTTTTGCCGCAGTTCATCAACAAGCATACTGTCAACAGCATTCTATAAAAAAAATAATGAAAACTGTAGATGTAAATGATTTTTCTATCGAACTCCTGCATCTAAATGTGGGACCCTAATTATAAACAGTTATACCCATAGAGTTTAAAACAAAACAAAAATAATTTTGATGTCAAACTTAACTAGTTTTTAAAACTGAAATGCATACACACGATGTATAGAAAGATTTCTTTATATTATAAACTGCTTTCTTTCATGTGCTCTGACCACTCCATTAAAAGGTAGTTCGATATCAAATAATTCAGTTGCGCTAAGATATTTCAGTGTCTAACTCCTGCATTTAATGTCATAATCTGATCTTCAGAATGTTGATATAACTATCCATAATATTACTGAACCCACAAGAAAACATTTTCGGCAGCTGTGTGCAAAAATTAAAAAGAATACAGAATCATCATTGAGGTTTTTGCTTTTGTTTGTTGGTTTTTTTTCTGGGGGGGGGGGGTGATTTTAATCAACTCTCCTATGCAGTTACTCAGACAAACCGAAAATGAAACAGTGTTTGGACCTCAGTACAAATCATTGCTGATGACAAGACTTAGTTCTTGAAAATAATTGATAATTCGATGTAATGTATGCTAAAGCATTGTTTTTTCAAGGAAACTTATAAATAAATACCTTGAAAATAGTCAGATTTTAAATGATGCGAACAATTTAAATATTTTTTGTAGTCTGAATTCCTACACCAGAGTTCAATATGGTCTCGTTCCTTGTCGGAGATTTACGGTGTCAGCCGAGCGTTTGGTTGAACGAGACTCGAGTTCAATATTGCTTGGATCCACACAATTTTCGAGAAATATTTCTATTAGGGGAAATTGGGGTAAATGGGACACTGGGGCATGTGGGACACATAAACATTTTCTCTCTATAAATAAAATGCAAGTTATCGCCCGTCGATGGAAACCCTTTAGCGATCAAAGTTATCTCCCCGCGCGTCTTTTTCAAGCAAATTCATCAAGCGTGAAATTTTACAAAACGAGACAGCATCCTCTTTTGATGAGTACAGAGGTAAGCTTATACGCAATCCTTATTGCTTAGAAGAGGTTAAAGACTTTATCACCTTTAAAGTTTGTTATTTTTTCTGAAAACTACCAAACAATTCACAAAAAGACATTGTATAGACAGGTCGACCTTCATATAATGTTTTTTGTCTGTTTTGGGATGTTTATCAATTCACAATATTAATTTTATGACATTTGAATAAACACTACTTTTTTTCTTTGCAAAAACGTTTAATGTTATAGATGACGACATTCTGTTGAACGCATTGCCAACTTGGTAATAATAATATGAAGGCTTATTTCTTAAACTTTAAAAAAAATGTGAAATAAAATTGGTCTTTAGGATTTTTCACACATTAATATCACCCAAAATGTGCCTATCCTCAAAGAATTATTAATTAAATGCTTTTCTCAAATTGATGTATTGCATACACAGTTTTTAATTCATTATGACGTCATGATTTCACATATTTTTAGTTGTTTAGCCTGGTCACGGTGTTTATAATTTTAATGATTAACTTAATAAATCAATTGAAAATGAAAAGATGCTGTGTTTTTAAGCAGTATTTTTCCCGTATCATTAGCCAATTCTTAATTTATTAAATAAAATGTCGGAGAATTTATATTGAGTAGCATGAAAAGAGGGCTATTGCTTTTCTTCAAGCAATTGGGGTTTGTGGGACATCAAACTTTTTTTTCACGTTGTAATGATTCATTGCAATTGATGATTGTATAGTGTAAAAGAAATTCGATTTTATTGCCTTGAGTGGGTATAGAGAATTATATATGATGAATATATAATTTTTTTATAGGTGTCGGAACCGGGGGGGGGGGTGGGGATAGGGGGGCTTAGAACCCCCCCCCCCCCCCACACACACTTATTTTTGCAAAGTTAGACCTAACCATTAGCCACATTGCATCAGGAAGGGGCCACCCCCCCTCCCCCCACTTTGTCTCGCAGCAAACATAATTGTTCCTAAATTTACCTTAAAACCTTAAAAACAATGAACCATTAATAGTGATATTGAAAAGTGGAAATTATGCTAGCCCCTCCCCTTCTCCCTCCTCCTCCAGAATAGGAATTTCATAATTTGGTAAAATATTTTTTTTGTTAGGTAAAATTTTATTTTGGAGTTATAGGTATATCATATTAGGTATACGTTATAGGTATAGGTAAATCCCCTTAGATGTTTTATTTTATTATTTTTTTTGTATCTGTCTTTTTTTTTTTGGCTTATTAAGATTTCTGATGATTAGTCTACCCCCCCACTTTCAATTTGCTTCCAACGCCACTGTTTCTTATAAGCAAACGCCACTGTTTCTTATATTCAAAAATCTTATAAACCCATTTTTAATAGAGCGTGTTACTGAACATTTTAGATATGGCCAGAAGAAAAAAGAATGAAAATCCAAAACAAGGGAAATGGTCGATAGATTCGATGAAGAAAGCGGTTGAAGCTGTCAAGATAAATAGGTTAAGCATACGCAGGGCGGCTGAACAATTTTACGTCCCAAAGTCTACGCTAGAGAGAAGAGTGAATGGAAAGAGGCAAGTTGACGACCCACCCTCCAAACCAACTGTGTTTTCTGCAGACCAAGAAAATCAGCTTTTGGGTCACATTTTAGAAATGGCTAAATGTGGTTTTGGTATAACAATTGATGATATTTGTAGAACTGCATACGCCATGGCAGAAATGTTGAAAATTAAGCACCCTTTCAGTAAAACCAAAGGAAAAGCAGGATATGATTGGTATGAGGGCTTCATGCGTCGACATCCACAACTTGCAATTAGAAAACCCGAGGGACTCTCAGCAGCACGGGGTATGATGTTAAATAAGCACGTCGTGACGTCCTACTTTCAACTGTTAGAGGATACAATGAACAAGTTAAAGCTTTTTGACAAAGGGTCTCAGATTTACAACGTTGATGAGACTGGAATAAACACTGTCCACACGCCAGCGAAGATCATAGGACTGAGGGGCACACGAGCTATTCACAGCAAGACCAGTGGAGATCAGGGAGAAAATGTCACGGCGGTTATCTGTGCCAGTGCATCTGGGTCATACATTCCTCCCATGATTATTTTCAAGGGACAACGCTTAAACAGGGGTTTGGTTGCAAATGCCCCTCCAGGCGCACTATTTGCTACCAGTAAGTCTTCATTCATTGACAGGGAGCTTTTTGAGCACTGGTTTAAATACCACTTTATGAAATATCTTCCTTCACATCGACCAGTTTTACTGATAATGGATGGACACTCATCTCATATCAGCTTGGAAATACTTCAGCTGGCCAAGGAAAACGAGATTGAGATTCTCTGCCTACCACCCCATACAACTAGTGAACTTCAGCCTCTGGACAAGTGCGTGTTTAAACCACTGAAAACAGAGTATAACAAAGCCTGCATGCAGTTCTTGAAAGAAAACCCAGGGCGGATAGTAACAAGATACGACTTTTGTGGACTGTTCACGATAGCCTATCATAAAGTTTGCACGATGCTTAATGCTGCTAGCGCCTTTCGTGCTACAGAAATTTTCCCTTTCAACCCCTCAATAATACCTGAAGAGGTGTTTGGACCATCCATAGTTTCTCATTTACCAAGTCAAGAAGGCGACTGTAAACCTGAAGAAACTAAGGCATCTGATCAGGAATCCACCGACACTGAAGCTGAATCAGATCTGACGTCTACTTCTGCTGATTGCACAGTTCCGTGCGCATCAGGCGATGTTCTTTCTAGTCTTCTAAAGGTTCCCTCATTTGAAAAGCAGAGAAAGATACCTACTAACAAAAAATCTCGGAGAATCGCATCAGCACGTTGTCTTACAGCAGATGAAGTAATTAAGGAAATCGAGGACAAGGAAAACGAGAAAGAGCAAAAGAGAATTGAGAAGGAAAATCGTAAGAAATTGCGAGTCATAAAGAAACTGATCAAAAAGGACGGAAAATCAGAGAAGCTGAAAAGGAAAAAAAGGATAAAGCAGAAGCAGAGGAGGAAAAGGAAGCAGATTTTTGTAACTATTGTCATGGATATTACTATGATGATGAGTCTGATGACGAAGACTGGGTAAAATGCTCTGACCAGGGTTGTAATCGATGGTATCATGAGTCTTGTACCGGTTGTTTTGGAAAAGGGGTCGATGCATTCAAATGTGATGCTCACAAAACTGTTTGATGTTACAAAACTGTTTGATGTCAGAACTTAATGTTTGTTCAAAAGATAAATTCTTTAGAGGTTATTTAATCTGATAACTCAATTATTTTGAATAAAATTGAGCAACTTTATTGTATTTGAAATTTATCGTTGTAATATTAAAGTGGTCAGCAGAGTTTAGCTAAGTAACCTTCTTAGACCTAGTATACAATCTACAGAATGTACTCCAAGAAGACAAACTCTCAATCAAAAACTTTCGAATCAATTTCTGATTTTCTTTAAATACTTTGAAAATTATAAAATTAAACGTACCATTTTATGAATAATTACATTAGTTCAAAATAATTTTTACACATCGTTTGATTACTTCTTTGGCTGCGATATAATTAATTTTCTATATCTATAGCCATCGATGACTTCATCCATCTTGTGTCGAAAATGACCGGTGAATCATATGAAAAGTTCATGAAAATGAAAGCTGAAAACCGTAAAAAGGTTGATAACACATCGTTTAAAAAAGTATTTGGTATTTTCTACAAATCGCATAGAATGAAAAGATAACATACATAGTTATTATGTTTAATTGTATCAGTAAAGGCATTTAATTTACGTGCATACGATTGTCTAAACCATAAAACCTTTAGCACACACAATAGTCATAAAAATCACCTCCATGTGTAGGCATGGCGGCCTAGGTATATTGAATATATTATGTTCAAATCCTTAACAATTGTCTTTGACTGAATTAAAAGTGTTCACAAGTTTAAAAAAACAAACGTATCAATGACATTCTGTATTTGAATGGTTGTCCCAGTTACCCCAACATATAGGGGTAACTGGGACAATAAGAAACAAATATAAATTTTTTTGTTTATCTTTATCCATTGATAACAAAACAAAACTTTGCTACCGTTTTCTAACATAAATGCAAAACAGTTTAATGCATTAACGAAATATGAGAATTCCATCATCATTTTTGAGTAGTTTGAAATTTCATTGAAAAGTGTCCCATTTACCCCAATTTCCCCTACTGATACATAGTTTGAATTAATTTTATCTTTAAATATTATTTAACATGATTCATTTGGGGTTTCCCGACATTCTTATCGAAAAAGTCCAAAAATTCATATAAAAATGTGCGTACTTCAAATTAGAAACTACATGTACTTGTCATGCAAAATAACATATCATTGATTTTAAAATAAACAAATATCGACAAAATCAACTCCCGTCAGTTCTTCAGTACCTTCATTAAAACGCACTTTTATGAAAACAAATCTCATTAAACCCAAAGGGCTTAGTGAAAGATTTGATTACTTGGTATCATAAACAAATTATTGATGTTTGACGACTTGTTTTTCAAACGCAAGTGTAACCATCATGTGCACTCACAGTGCGATTACCTGCGCTCTCCGCTTTGCTTCGTTTGCGCTCACCGTTCACAAATCGCCCACCGTGCGTTCACAAAGCGTTCATCTTGCGCTCACCGTTCATTCAGCGGTCGCTTGTCGTTCATTCAGATAATGTTATACTTTTGATAAAAGCAATACAAACAGGCAGTTTATGTATTTTTCCTAATTACTAATAAAACACAATTTAGGTAAATTCTCGAAACTCTCTGAATAGATCATTCACATATCGTTCATTGTGCGATCGCTGTTTACTCTGCGCTCGTGTTTGCGCTCTTCTGCCGCTTTGCGTTCGCGTACCGTTCATCTTTCATAAGCGCTCAAATTCCGATCAGGGCGCGCTCCCCGTTTGCTCAGTGTGTGCTCACCTTTCGCTCAGCAAAACTTTTCAGGTAATGTATCAGTAGTATTTTTCGTAAGATTTCAAATGAAATGTCAAGTCTACTTAGATATATAAAGTATATTCATATACATGACTGTGCATACTTGCACCTCAAAAATATAAGTACAGTGTATATTCATATAATATTTGTAGTACATGCACTGAAAAGCACAGGTAGATTACTATAAATGAACGATTTAATGTGACAGAATTTCTAATGAAATGTAATAAAAAAATCAAAAAAGTATAGGCAACAGTGATAAAATTGATTTTTGGTATTTTGATTGATTTTAATGATTTAACATTTAAACAAATAAAATTTCATCACAAATCTTAAATGTCTCTAACCTATCCAGCGAAAGCCATATCAAAATCCTAACCGTTTTTGAGTTATTAAGCAAAATATTTTAGGAGCCAATGGCCCTTAATTTAAGGGGCCAGCCCTTTTTAGTGGTGTCAAATGAAAGCCCTTGATATTCTGCACAACTTTTATTCTACATGTCTTAACAAAATATTTTTCGTTAAAAAGATATATTTACATTTTCCAGTGTCTTTGCCTGTGATAACACTACGTATCGATTTTGTACTATATAACCCATAATACAAATGACGCCAAATCGAGGCGCCAGTGGGGTTTGCTTATTAATATTTAAATATACAATCGTACGATGGCTTAAAATTATATAAATATAAGTAATAAGGAATCATTCTTTGAATATTATGAGATGATAATTTCGGTCGGGGTGTGATCAAATCTATCATAAAGCCCTTCGGGCTTTATTGGATTTGATCACGCCCCGACCGAAATTATCACCTCATAATACTAAAAGAATGATTCCTTATTCCTTATATAAAGGAAAATATGTCTAAATTTTTGCACTTTTGGGAATCCTGGTTTTGACCCCTGCTGTTGCTGCCTACCAGGAGAACTACTATGGTGTTGATCGTGCCTTGCAGTATCGATCCAAGTGTCCCATTGGTCGACAGTCAAAAAAGTACTGGAAGTACTTTATGAATTTCATCCTGGAAGTGGTCCTGGTCAATACATTTCTCCTTTGGAGGATGACCCCTGGTGTGGTGAAACCAAGGAAACATTATTCTTTAGGTGATCTTCATGTTGATGTTGCCATGAGTCTTATTGCAGATTTTTCTAACAGGAAGCAGCCTAGGCATTTAGGAAAACATCTGATCACAGCAGCAGGTTTGAGTGAGCATCACAGCATGAAGTTAGATCGACCTCGAAGACGGTGTAAATGGTGAGCAAAAGAGGGCAAGAGGAATGATGTTGTTTATGGTTGTGACAAGTGTATGGTACATCTTTGTCAGGGTGCTTGTTTTCAAACATATTATGTGCATAATCAACTTCCATTTTTGTAATGAATGCATATTACAGTATTTATCGTTGCTGTCATTTTTATCTTTATTGTATGTAACATAAGTAACTGTATTTTTATTTGATATATTTCTCGTGTAGAAGCTATTCACTAATTAGAAATTGAGAGAGAAAGAAAGAGAGAAAAACAGAGTGAGAGATTTTTGGCTATAACCTTTAATCTGAAAATGTTAGAAAATAATTCAGTGATACCAAATAAAGCACATGTATTATATAGGAAAAGGTTGATTGGCATATAAACAAGAATGTATTTTGAGGGTTATTGCTAACTTTGAATGGATTTGATAGAATTTCATAACATAAACATTTCATGATGTAGTACATACATGTTAGGATTACATTTTACCAAATGTTACATGTACACATGTATATAAATATTTGAATACTGTAGATTTGGACTCGCTGTGAATTTCCATCACATCAATGTATTTATTTATTTCTTATATACTACCATTATTCCATATCACATTTTTTTCTTCTTTGTTATAGTTTAATGTATCAATGCCTGCAAATTGTGCATGAAATATAGCATTATATTCATAAATTTTCTGGTATCTGTGATTAGACCCACACATTGACATAAATTTGATTTAGTGCTGGTATTTATTGTGTTTGTAATTTATACCATTTACATGTAGTTAAGATTATTTTTTTTTGCATTTGTAGTGATCACGCCTAATTAAGAGTACACACACAAGAAATAAACAGTTTTATGTAAATTCCCACCAAGCTATGTCAGATACGCCTACTTTGATCGTATGAGCTTACTCTCCACATGCAATTATACCTAACCAATGTCTATTCTTGTCCAACCTTAGATACTTCAGGGGTTACCTTGATGTTTTGTGATATGTAACCTGGTTTTCAATAAAATGTTGCCGTCTTCTTGCTATTACCACCCTTTGTGTAAAATTTGACGACTGGCAAACAATGTGCCCTTGAATTATGGTTCGTATTTGATATGGACAGAACTAGATGTAAAAATGTAATAATACATAGATCTTAACCTTTGACCTTTCAGAATGAATGATATTTGGAGAGAGCAGGGGTATAACCGGTAACTTACAATGGAAGTTTAATAATTAACAGACCTGCAAGATATCAGATGGCCAGTTAGATCTCTTTTACTATAACCAATTAGAATGCATATTTTAGTTATTATTTTTAACGGCGCAAACGGTAAAATAGTAAAACATGGAGATGCTAAATGGGTAGATTTAAAGGTTAAAAAATACTATAACTAAATTTTTAGAGCACACAACTTGGACAATTGCATAAATATTTTATTAAGTGTCTTTTACAAAGTATTTAATATTAACGCTTGTTTAATTTTGTCAAAAACACTCAAAATATATAAAATGTTGTGTTCCTGACCATATTGTGTTGCCATGGTTACCATAAGGTTGTGACACAGAGCATAGTATGAATCCTTGATATCTTACCTTTCATAATATATATAGGTTACCTTATGTAAAGTCTGTCAGAAAATGTCGTAAATTTCATTTTAAAATTGTTTGCTAAATTCTTGGAAAAACTGTCAAAACGCCGGCCGTTAAAGGGTTAAAATCTTTTGGTGCTTTCTCCTCATATGCAACCCACTGTTTGGTCCTCCTGGATACCTGGGCTTTAGCATACACTTCTCCATCCTGTCCAACCACAAGGGCCAAGCCCGTTTTAACATTAATTTCAATGTAACCATTATTAAAGAAAGGGATCGAACTCTGACCTAGATAAAAAAATACCAGCTCGCTTCAAAAGCCTAATAAATGAATTAATTATTAAATCACTCGCAATATCCATGTATTTTTCATAAACATAATGCCTGAGATACACTCATGCCGAATTTCAAGTTGATGGATCTTAAAATAGCGGAGATATACGTCATTATTCTCTCGAAGTCGCCAGTTTATTTTTACTCTGACATTTACCGGTCCAGGGCTCACGATGGGATTTTGCCTCTGAAAACAGCAGTATTGCAACAAGTCTAGAAACATTCGCACTAATCTTTTAAAATCTCACATCAAACGTATGCTACTTACATCCTTAAATTTCGATAAAATTCCTTAAATAGTACTTGGCGTTTACTAAAGCAGACCCAGAGTTAACCCTGAATGAACCCAAAATAACCCCAGAGTCGTCACAGAGAGTAAACCCCGATAAGAAATAGACCCATGAAAGCAGACGCCATGTGTGTATTTAGAATATACAAGGGACAAGGGGTGGGGGTTACAGGCGGTAAGATAAGTAAGATAAAAGACAGATCTGCTTCACAAATCAGCGGGTAAATTGGACCCCAAAAGCAATACCAGAGTAAACCCAGACTGGACCAAAAGTAAACCCAGAGCTGACACAAATATTTAAAAAGCAAACCCCAGGTAAACCAAAAGTAAACTCCGAAAGTAAACCAGGGGTTTAGTTATGGTCTACTCTGGTGTTAGGTTGGTCTGATCGGTACTGTATATGAAATATGTCGATAAAAGTTCTAAATTATATTTACCGTCCACCTGCCCACACATGTTTTTGTTGATATGGTGCAGGATTCCTATCCACCTCTTCAACAGATGCGCGACACTGCCTTTACAAGTACTGCAGCACCACCAAAAATGATTCACAATAGGCTGTATCCATTGAAACAGTCCTCTGCATCCTGGTTTCTTGGCAATATCAGAAAGAGATGTGGTGAGCTTCTTGGCCTTATGCCAAATGTTCAAGCTGTGCTGCATGTGCTTGTATGGCATCAATAGAATTCTGAAGAAAGTATTGCAATATGACACTTTAGCAAAAGCTAGGCATTAAGAAGAAACTGTAGTTGCATGTATAATTGAGTAAGACAGATAATGTATTTGCAATTCTGTTAATAAAATCAACCTTTTGTCACACAGATGTATACTTACTCATCAAAGAAATTATGTTTCTGCTAGAATCAGAAATGACTTCCCATATAACAAGAGGAGAGGTAGTGAGTAGATGTTGTAATCCCCTGTCAATGAGAAGCCTTTCCATCTTGGAACTGTGCCTGTCAACTTCCCTGGAATCGCCTTCTTCCATGTGTATTATGGCTTCGGTGTTAGAATCCATAAATACTGCAGTTGATCTACTTGCACAAAATCCTGAAAGCATAATCATTTGGAATTTGTAAAAAATAAGTAAAAAGGTACAACAGGCAGATATTAGTTTAGCACTTCATCCTTAGTTGTTGTAAATGTTTGTAATTTATATTTTTAAATATTTACCAGGTGAGTCAAATCGTACATCTACAGCCACACTAAGTGGTAAACCTCCCAACTTCTTGTACACCTCTGAAATGTGCTTCTGGAACTTCTCCTCTATTGCAGTCTGAAAAAAAGCATGTAAAAAAGGATTTCTTTGTTTATCTGTTTAGATGTATTATTTTATTCTATTCACATCAAGATCAATACTAAATTTATTATATCGGTAGTTAATATTTAACCTATACTGAAGTTGCATCTTGTAAAATTGGCGGGAAGATCCAACAACAAGGTTTATAAATTTTGCAAAATTTTTCCCAAAAAGCACCAAAAAAATATTTAAAAAGAACTGTGAAAAAAACCCGGTATTAGTATCCATAAAATACTCAGTAATCAAGGATACCCTGACACTGTGCATATTCTTTATTCCTTATTGACAAAAGGAACCATGTGACTTATAGGTACATGTATATTAACAGTAGAATGGCGAAGGATTCTACATGGGATATATATATCATATGGGCTAACAGTGTGCAATATCAATGATTTATAATAAATTTGTAAATATACGTGACAGATATCATAAGTAATTAACATATTAAATTCTCTCTCAGCTTCAAAGCTTTCAATAAATATTGACAAAGTTTCTGAATAGATTTGAAGTTATCATGTGTTAACAACTGTATATAATGGCTGTCTGATTTATGCATCTGCAAATATGGTAATAAACACATCCATTAGGCAATTGGAAATTGTAATGGTAAATAATGGTTATTAGATCCTTTTTCATAATACGTTTTCTAACACAAATCTAATATACAAATCAATGTCAAAATATATTATCACCATTTTTTTATTATTATTTAGCTTCCTCCCTGTAAGAAGTACCATGAGTTGTAGTAAAGTACAAATGAAGCTTCTGCCTCCATAAAATGGTGTGGAAAGCCGTTTTCCTGGATGGCCATTCTAAAAATTAATATACATTACATGTAAGGATAAACATGTACATGTGGTGTCTGAACATAAATAATTAGACATTTATTCATAGAGTAAAACATTTTAACATCAAAACCCCCAAATCATGAAAAATATGAAGACTTTCAAGTCATAAAAAACTTTATTGTTATTTATATGTCTCTGGTCTAACCATCACACTCTGCAAAAACTATTAAAATGTATTAAAAACGGTTTTTGCTCTAAAAAATATAATGAAAAAAATTTCAAAACGCCCAAGACGAGAACCCAGGGCCTTCGTGTACAACATCTCCTTACTTCCATTGTGCCACAGCGACCCATACCAGAATAGGAGTTTTTATATCCTATAAATCATTGGCTATTGAAATACCTTTTTTCTTGAAAAGATTTTGACTTCCATTCAGCTTGTAACAATCAATTAAATTGAATTTGAAAATTACATGCATGCATGTATTTAGATTAAATTACGGTACTTGGTCTTCAGTGAAAAAAAATACATTTACCTGATTGGAAACTGTTAGGCTTACTAGCACTTAGTTTATAAATTTAAACCGGGTAGATATACTTTCACCTATGTCATAACTATGAAATGCAAGGAAGAAGATGGAAACTATTTTTTAAATGCATTAAAACTATTAAGGGTAACAGGTCTACCCCATTCCCCGGTTTTCATGAACACGGCGCCGTTTCCTGAGAATGGTTATTTTTCTTGCCAAATTTTTTGCAGGCACGTTGGTACATCTAAGAGTACAGATTAAACAGAAAGGGGCCCCAAATATACTGAAAAATATAGATGATACAGAGGACCATGAATAAAGTATCACATCCTGTTGACAACGTTGATCACTCTTAAAGAGAATTTCCGGTCGTGTGCTTCCTGATTTAATATTTCGAACCGTTTAACGACAATTACAATCTATATATATATATATATATATATATATATATATATATATATATATATATATATATATATATATATACACACACACAATTAATTGCTAATTGCACAAGAAGGCCACGAAGAAAGAAATCAATACCATTTTACCAGTTATAAGATAACACGCTGTTGGTATTTACTAAATAGTGTAATTTGTCAGCAAAGCAAAGAAAACAATTTTTTTTTAAAACTGTTATCATTCTTTAGAACAAGCAAAGAATATTTGGTTCTCTGATTAGTAAATCTTTGAATGAAGTGGCATTTACAACAGTACTGCTTTGTTTAGTATCATTATACGAAAGAGCGACAGCTGCCGTTGTTCATGGTGAGAGGTATCGTGGTCCCTTTGTACTGGTGGTGGGAATCAATAGACAACAGCAGTCCGGGAATGTAGACACAGACCCAAGCTGTGTCGAGGAGTCAATTACCAAAAAACAGGAACTACTGTGTGATCTCGTGTCTGCCATCAACGAAATGGAATTAAAATCTAACTATGTTAGAATTGAGCTCGATCTTTCTCAACCACCTATAAGTAATACTAGTTATACTAGCTAGTATTCTTAACGACTCTTCCATTTTTATAGTACAATTAAGCGGTCTAACCTTTTATTTAAACTTATTTCGTTGAAATTTCTCTTTACTGACTAGTGTACATGGACAGCTACTCGTAAGATGAAAAAAGGAAATATTTCTGCAAGGCACAGGGTTTTGATGGGATTACTGATTGTCTTTTATCTACAAACCTTGAAAGATTAGAGATTATTTAATTACTTTTTTAAAGTATAATTACTGATATATATCACAGAAGTCTTCATTTAGATACTCCTTTTATACCCTAAAAAACCCTGCCTAAATATGGCACCCCTCTCACTTCAAATCCTTGATCCGCCTCTGCCATAAACAAATAGCCATCAATGCCATGTATATGATGTACACCTGATGCTTGCTCAGAAGAGCAAGAGTTCGGGAGCGCTTGCATATATTTTCTATAGATTAAGTGTACTTGCTTATCTGAACAAGGTCCCTCTCTTATTTTCCCCCCAAATTCATACACCCTCATTCTCTTGTAGACTGGCCATATTCCAGATGAATGCCTGTCATGCTCCACTGACGACCTGTGTGACGCTTTCCAGTAAGGAAGTCCACTGTATTAGAGGTAGTCTAACTAGTTTTATACCATTACATTATATTACATAACATTACATTACATTAATATCACAAAATAACATAAACATAATGAAGGGATATTGACCAATTTAGAATCATTAAAAATTAGTTACAGAGGTATTGCTAAATAAAATGATCGAAAGAACCAAATTCACATGACTGACAACATATAAAAAGCCGCTCATTTTGCACCTTAAATTTAAAGAATTACCTCCTCTATATGAAAAAAAAAATTAAATTCGTCAAAATATATGCGGTAAATGATTCATTTTATTCCATATTTTGATATAGAGATAGTTTATGCATGTATTAACCACGTAAATTTTACGAATTTTAAGATACTTTTTACAAAATCTTAATAAAAGATACGTTTCCCATAGACTTCAATGCAAAATTCAAGGTGCAATTAGTTCGACCACAATCAAAATTTTGAAAACTCCTTTGGTTGGGTAATTTGTGTATGATAACATTCAAAATGGTATCACGATTAAGAATATAGGACCTTTCGTTTATTATGTACAAAATGGTTGTTTCAAATCGAATACCTTAATACAAATATGTTCAATACAAAACTAAAAGATTTTAGTCGAGTACTTGGTAATTGTACCAATTCATATAGGAGACATATTTTTTTTAATACAACTAGACTTTGACCCGTGCGTGCACGGGTTGACATTGCATATCGGACACTTACGAATAGGTACATCGACACAGTTTATTATTGAAATTTGCATAACAAAGCTATAAGCCTACAATAATGGTATTAATTTCACTACACTTTCCTTAGTTTGGTAAATCTAACTGTGTCTCGGGAAAGGCACTCCCCACAGTTAGAATGCCTCCGTTATACCCGTAATGTAGCAGAAAATTGCAGAATCGCTCCGGAACGATTATGGAGAAAGTTAATGAAGTTGCCTTGAAAATAACAGTCAAATTCATCACAACAAACCTTTTTCAGACTGCAAATACCTTTTATCTAAAAATTTTAATCCACAGAATGGAAGAATTCAACACTTTTTCACCAATGTACACGTATTTTCTTTGTAAAACTGGGTCCGTAGGACATTATTCATTTTTACGATAAAACATATTCTATCTTCACTCTAACAAATATAATGTAACTTTTTATGTAATCAAATATTTTTTGTCATCACGAAGACAAAAGTAATTAAGTACTTACATGTACTTAAAAGGTATATTTGTTTTTTTATACTTTCTCTCATAAGAAATCATTAATATATATGAACAGAATATATAGCAAAAGTCCAATGAAAATTTACCCGTATATGTTTTATCATTTCTGAGTTTATTCATGCAGATGTGATATTGTGGAAACGTAAACTAAAGATCCCGTTAGCGTGAATGTATTGCGCAAGCGCAAGATTGTAAAATCCAAAAAATCCAAGTGATTTCCGGGAATTTTTGAGGAATTTTCGTTGATTATTAATTAGCGAAGCTTAACTGAGAAAAAATAAAAACAAATTGGTAATCTTCAAGTACCAATTATGTTTAAAATATATAAAACAAAAGACAGTATTCTTCCGATTTCTCGGTATTAAAGACAAAAAATTCGAGTCTATTATTTTAATATAGTAGTATAGATTCACTGTAGCCAGGGGAGGTGTGTCCTCGGAACTCTGTAACTAGAATGTCATTTGTTAAATTCAGCAGAAATATACTAGCGGAAAAAAAGTGTGCATTATAAAATCACTGTACTTTACCTGTACAGATTGAATCGAATATTCTTAAAATTTCTTCATAGAATATTTCCAACATGTTATTCCTTATGCTTATGTAAACAAAAATTTACCATGTTAGATAGTAATTTTAATTTACTGGCCTTGAGTTTTTTTAACTCTCTTATGCACTGCATATTTTATGCTCCTCAAGTATTTGACCATGGGTGCTGGATAACATCAATCCGAATCTACCCCAAGGTGAACTCTATCGAGCCCAAGGTATGCCAAATTAGTCCAAAATCCTCTGTTTCCAGAAATGGACATGCTCCTCACAACTTGTGTGGCATGTTACCTTTTGCATGAAGCGGAGGGAGATTTAACAGCAAATGCATTTGCCTCATGTGTAACTGGTTATGTACATGTAGATAATCTTGATGAGAGAATCGAAGAAGTCACCGTGTACAGTGATGGATGCACTTATCAAAATAGAATGCTGTGCTAGCTAAAGCCTTATTAAAAGTATCACATGACAACATAATTCGTATTGTTCCGAAGATTTTGGAAAAAGGACAGATGGAGATGTACAGTGTTCAAAGTATGATTTAGAGGAAACTCAACACCGAACCGATCTATAATCCACAAAATTATCGATTGGGCCTGGAAAAAAACTGGCGAACCAACCGTTACGATCTCAGGGTTATTCCTATAAAAAATGGTTATTTGCTTCCTTTCAAACAAATTTACAGAACATATTTCATACCAAACACTTCTGTAAAAATTTTGTAAACCTGTATTGAATTTTAGCGAACCACAAAAGTGCCTTTCAAAACCATGATATGACAGTCTTAATGTGAGATTTGAAATCTTAAACCAACAAAACAATGTAATTGAATAAAACATAATCGAAACCAAACAACGTAAAATTAACAATACACCTTTGATTACCAAAAAGAATAGACCAACATAAAAATATAAAAATTCAAATACGGTTCAAACTAATTGAATCACATTGAATGAAAAATCTACTCACCAGCGTTCTGCCCTATTTTCACAGTTCCATCCTGCAAAGTCGCAAACTTCAACAAAATGAATTCATTTCTTGTCTAATAGTCTGCAAGTGCTTCTCATTCACTGACATAGTCGTCTTGAATGAAGAATCAGGGCAAAACCAGATCCCACCATTGGCATATCTTCGCACCAACAATTCTTCAAGAACGCACACCGTCAGTGGTGATGGTCCCCGCCAAAAGAATAATCAATTCCAATTAGATCCATGTCCAATATAACAGATAAACAACTCTAAAATCCAAAGCATTTAAACCAAGACAAAATCAAGTTAAAATGTATATATAAGGAAATAAATCCAAAGTAAAAAGAACTCATCAGTATACAGTAAAACACGCTTATAGGGAAGTGCCAGGGACGGCGATTTTACCAGTCAGGGTGTGATTGAAATCCATCATATTGAAAAGTAACTGATTATTGTCATTTCTGCTAACTTCAGACTTACAATTTTGATAAAAAAAAATATGATGAAGTACAGTAATATTCATTTATCAGAGGTCAATTTATATGTTAAAATAAACTTTAAAAAAAGTTATGACTGTTTTTCATCATTATCCAAAAAATGATGTATTTCAGTTATTACTTTAATTCTGTTTTTTAACTAGAACTCATCATCTTTATATAAATTTGTAAGTCTGGGCGCACTGAATTATCTTATTTGTTTTACTGGGCCACTGAATTATCTTATTTGTTTACTGGGCGCACTAATTTAGTTTGGTTTCAACTGTAATTAAGGTGTTAAAAAATAATTGATTTATTAGGCTTTTGAAGCGATCTGGTAGTTTTTTTTTTTATCTGGGTCAGAGTTCGACTCCTTTCTTTATTTCTGATTACATTGAAATTAATGTTAAAACGGGCTTGGCCCCTGTGATAAAAAGAAGTCGTAAAATCCAGCCATATTTTAATGTCAACTATTTTCTCACCAACTTAACAGTTTCATTCGGTAATATCTCGACGAGATGTAAGGCCACCTAATTTTTCGGATTTGCGTAGGTCATCGCTTTTTGTGAATAAGTGTCTCACTTGAATACTGGGGAAAAAAGCACATACTAGGTGAAGCGTCACCGTCTATGAGATTGATCAACCAGATATATTTCTGCAGTCGGTCAATAACTAACCTAATAAGTAATAAATGTTAGCTACTTACTTAGTTTTCTGAACATAAATATGAATGTGACACATGCAATTCAATAAATACATAACGTTTAACCTCAGTTAAATACAATGTTAAATCCATTTGAGAAACTGATGCTCTATACCTTTTAATGTAGCTGTATTACTGATCTAAATGAAACTGTATTGCTGCATCAGTGATCTCTATGTATTATGTATGCTTTATTGACGCATTTCTTTAATTGCCTTTAACTCACCGATATGGTTGACCGACTATAACTATTGCAAGTAACGTTGTTCTTTTATGTTTTCAAATTATCAAATATTTTTATGGTTATAATGCTTTTTATTGCTCATTAGTCAAAACATCCTGACTGTTAAATATATACTCCATTTAAATTCTAACGGGTCCCGATTTTAAAGGAGTTTTATTTCTCCTGAAATTTT
The DNA here is from genome assembly GCF_902806645.1 of Magallana gigas. Lineage (NCBI taxonomy): Eukaryota > Metazoa > Mollusca > Bivalvia > Ostreida > Ostreidae > Magallana > Magallana gigas. Next base: position 178,125 of record NW_022994857.1, on the reverse strand, counting down.
CTCCTACAGTACAATGCTTATCTTCAGATATCCGTGGTTTATATACAGTTTTCTTGTGCCGTGTTATGGAAGCCTAAAGCCGGGCTTCTCTCAACTTCAGCGAGGACACAGACTGGACAGGAAACTGATCCAGTCATTCACAGAACTCAGTTTCCTGGACTGTGTGATAGAATGTCTAGTAACACCACGGTGTAAATCTGTCAACTATTTCAAAGGGGCTAATTTCTGTGAACTCAATTACGAAAATAAGACGACAGCGGAGACAATGTACATGGACAATGCTGGATGGGTGTACAGTGAAAAGGAGCACTGGCCTAAGGTAAACATTTTAGAGTTGTGATTTACCATCAGTTAGAATATTTTATTTATTAATAATCAGACAGTCTGGGTAAATGGTCTTATCAAATTATGTTTATTTAGATTTATTCTTCCCCAACATGATAACTTCCTTGTACCTAGTGAACATTCGTTCCATATATTTAAAAGGCATAGTTGTAGCGATTTGTAAAGATTCTACATTAAAATCATTAAGCCTTAACCAGTTATTTAACTAAAATAAATTGACAACCAAGCAAAATTAGAACAAATTAATGACTTTTTTAATTTAAATTCTTTTATGTAATTACCAAAGATAAAGAAACGTGTTTCTGCTATGTCCAAAAGTTTTCACATAATGATTATCTCTGCCATGAAAAACATTATTCAGTAAAAAAAAAAATTGTTTAAAACCACTTTAAATCGAAAAAAATACTTGATGTGATGAAAATAAGTAGTAGAACAATTTCTTTATTCTGATAATACTAAAATATTCTATCATTTTAAAAATGATAATTGCATAAACTAAATTTTCTGAGAATGTCATACTTAGGGGGCAGTAAATGTCACTTAGACAATAGATATTTTATATTATTATACTTTCATGCTAAATACTGAAATCTGATTGGTTTAGACGCAGTTGATAATCTGTTCTATAACCCTTAGCAATAGCAACACACCTAGCAACGGGTAACACAACAAATTGTTACATGCGTGTACGGTCCGCCGTAGAATTCTCGTCATTTCTATATAAAAGCAGTAACACATTCTCTTAAATAAAGACATTCAGTATAACAAAAAAATAGTGCCTGTTTGGGTTGACAATGGTTTCCTCGGGGTGTCAATTTCAACGGTTACCCTCCCAAACAGGCACTATTTATATAATATAACCGTTATAATATAAAGATAGAATTATTTATTGTGTACAGGTCACATACCATAATACTTATACACGGTGGCTGTTTGATTACATCGGTGTTACACTTGAATTTTTTTTCCAGGCCGTAAACAGCATTCACCTACTCGTTATAAAACTGATACTGTTATTTAACGTGCTCCTGTAACGGTCATAGTGGCTGCTAGTCTAAATGGGCTTAACAGAATGAGAACAGCCGTCAAAAAACTTTTTTCCAGAAAAGAGATATATTTCAAAAAAATTGTTCTTATTTCACAAGGATCACTTTTTTACGTTATGATTACGTGGACTTAAACTTTGAGGGCTGAGCAATTTTTATAAATGTTATCAATAGTGATAGGGAAATTCAGACCGCAGGCGCATCTACTGACATCGACGATCCTACAAGAAATGACACGTGTTAGAAAAACATTTATCAAGTACAATCACTCTTAAACCTATGAAACACTGTAACATACACATTCTAAAACAAAAGCAAGTAGTTTGGCACCTTTAGATTGCAATCAGACCTTTAATATGTTTAAATATTACAATAAGCTAATTATTACATATTATATATTACGTTAATGAATATCATTTATTGTAGGGTCTTGCTGGAGCTTGTTCAAACTCGAACTGTCAACTCAACGAGACATGTAAACACAAAAGATATTCTGCGGATAAATTCTTTGAATGTGTTTTGTCCGGTAATATCACCAGTTTTCTCTATTTAACGTACACATTAGTATTTATATGAGTAGCATAAAAACTTAATATATGTCATTTTTTTAAAAAAAACGTAGTCTATCTTTAGCTGAATATTAGAATAACATGAATGAACAAGATTTCTTCAATATAAATGGGTACATGTATATTAAACACTGCAAACTGGACTTACGGATAACATTGTCGTAAATTCTTTTAAGTCCTCTTATAATCTATCCTTTAATATTCCTAGCGTCGATATGTAATCAAGCAGCATATGAAATACGATTATACTTTTGATCCTCGTTAGGTATACGTTTTTACCAAGGATATTGATTTGATAAATCTAAAGTTAACACTTACTGGCTTTTAAACGTGTCTTTATCATAAGATTGTGGAATACCCGATCTTAAAGGAATAGACCTGAATACAACACGACGTGAGGACGCCATTGGTATACACAGGAGGATACACGCCTCGTGTGCTGACGGATACTCCCAGTCTGGTTCAGGACGGCTGAACTGTCAATCAAACGGAGAGTGGAAATACGACATTGTCTGTGAAGGTGAGGGGTTAAATGGTTGATTGGGTTTTTTCAACGTAGCTCATTACACCAAGGATTATACATTTTTAAGACACTATTTCACAATAGGTTGATTTAAACTATTTTGTTAAGGTTTTTGTAACAATCAAACTGATTGAATAACGTCATAGCTCAACGGATAAAGAATTGGACTAGTGAACCGCTTAATTCACAAGTTCCTGAGGCTTTTGATCATATTTTGTGAATAATTTGTCGAAAATTACATATTAATATTTATCATGTTGTCTTTTGCTATTAATTACTTTTTCGCTGAATTAAATAAAATTGCAAGGAGTACTGAGGCACCTTAAATAACGCATTTAAAAATGAAATTGAATTTTTTTTCTTCAAAATACGCAATTACTGAACCATATTCACAGCGCCAGCAAAACAAACAGTATAGCGACAAGAAAAATTTTTTTTATTGAAGCATGAAGTTTACAAAAAGTATTTTTTAAAGAAATCGATTAAAAATATCAACGGTGAATGGCTACTTCAACATAAATAAAATTAAGCACAGAAAATAGCACAGTAAGGTATGTATTGAATTTTTCAAACGATTAATCTTTTTATATACTACAAAATAATATTCCGCGCAAGGACGGGAAATAACAATATATAGAAGGCAATTTCCATAGTTTCATTTGCGTGGAGCGTCGTGCCCAATGTTGCATATCCGAAAATGACACGACTTGACGATCCAGGATACATGTTTGTACATAGTAAGGTGTTGATCGAAAATGATACCTAGGTTTTTACTACATTTTTACCGATATTATTACCCAGTTTTAGGTGGTATATACATATTTACGGATTTATTTTCATAACGGGAAAGAAGGTGTGCGGTGCGTCGTACTTTTTTTTTAAAATTTTGTTCTTTATCATTTTATTTCAGTTTTTAATAGGCAAAATCATGTTTTGATAAAAAGGGCAGAAAACTAAATCACATTACACATTTTATATCACCTGATCTGAAAATCAGTAGCCCAACGAGAACACTATGTGTGAATACCTCATAACATGCCGTTATGTCACTGGTATAATGGATGATTACGATGTACCATTCCACTTGAAATTAGAAAGAAATTCAAAAACCTATGTTAAATTTAGTATAATTTTCAAGTGGAGGGAGTGAACAGTTTTATTTTGTAAAACAATATACAGACGCATACTTAGAGATGCGTCATCTACACATTGAAAAGCACATTCTAATTAACAGTCAAGTAAACGGCATTTTTTATCAAATTATTTACAATGTATACATGTATATTGTATTTTTTTTTACATGTATTAATATTAACACTAAAACGTGCTTATCAGTTACAGTTCCATTGGAACTTGCATTTGGTAAACCTGCTGAACAATCGTCAACGTATTTAACACATGGGCCCGAGTATGCAGTAGATGGTAACAGAGGTACAGACCTTATCCTAGACAACTGTGCACACACAGGTGATGGCGACACCAATCCGTGGTGGATGGTGGATCTGCAGGCTATGTATTCCATCAAGTCTGTCAGAATACTCAACAGAGGAATGGATGAGTACGGAACGGGTAGGCGTACAGAGGGGTTGACATTGCAAAATTGAAATATCTTGGGTGTAGACATTTCTTTTGTTTTAATATTATCTCAATTTAATATGTTGTGATATCAAATAAAGGTTATAAAGAAATGATCGCAATTGTTTTCGTTTTGAAGAAGTTCATATTTTATATAAGTAATGTATAAATGTAAATTTTTTTTTTTTAAATAATGCAGTTCTCTTCATTAGTTTTCTTTTTAATGCTTTCATTGACATCTATTATTTGACTAATTTAAGATGTGTCATTCCGGCTGCGAGATGTTACCGTCACTGTAGGGCTGACAGAATCTGATGTCAACACTCCCTGTGGATTCTTTGCTGGTCCCGGTACTCTGTCACAGCTGGTCGTCATCGACTGTCCGACGTCACCACAGGGGAGATTCGTAAAGATCTCCAAGACAACTGAGTATCTCACTCTTTGTGAAGTTGACGTGTTTGGATTTCCCCTTTAATCCTTATCATAGCATAAGTCATAGATTTAGGATAACGTTTACTCAAAATTTTAATTTTAAATTTATTTTTTTCAAAGTTCAATACTGTAGACATTGAAAACATTACGGTGTTTTAATATCACTATCTTCACAGTTTGACAATTTCCGTGAACATTAAGCCACCGTGAATATTATCTGTGTATTTGCAATATCCGTGTATGCCGCCATTACAGATGATTTTAATAGATGTGTGCATGAGTGGGGCTTAAATTACCACTTCCCTATCGCAATTAAACCACCTCTGTGAACGCAAGCATATATTATATGATAATATAAATATTATGTATGATGATTAATGTTAATTAAATAACTAATTATAACGGAACATTCGAAAATATTGTTGTGAAGAAGTGTGCTAATTGTCACTTGTTATTTCGGACATCTCCAAAGATTCCCCAACACCCTGCGGGCGGTGCCGGACATCTCATCGAAAGACAACTCACCGAATGCGACCACTTATCGAAAGTCAACTATTCGAAAGTAAAACTCCGGTCTTCAGACCTACATGGAATATTTTGAAAGATGTTTCATATGCAGATACAAGAGTAGTATTAAAAGCGGCAAACTGTCTTTGAAATGGAAGGAACTGTCATGTTGTAAATTTTGAATTTACCGGGTGGCAGTAAATACAAAGACGGTTTTCGTGTGTCGTCACACCCCGATATTTTTAAGTTCTTCACGTCGCTGAAAGGTGAACAAGCACGAACCGAAATGCTTTTTTTCAGCCAGCGGAATATTAATTTTAGATCAAAATTTAATATACATGTACAACCTATAAAAATACAATATATATAATGACCAGACCAATAATATTCTGCGGGTGCACATTAAGTTTTTAGGCTTTACTTTTATAACTGTAGGGTAGGAGACAGGCGTGCAGCGGTACAATGTATGACTTCACACCAACTTTAGTTATTTATAAGTATATAGACTTTTAAAATTGCAAAGATCGCTCTCTGAATTTTACACCACATATCCTCTCAAATTCGAGAAATGTATATATGCAGACTCCGGAAACCAGGGACAGTCAGTTTCACAACTTCGAATTTCTTAAACGAGGACTGTCTAATTCAATGTACAAAAGCCCAATCGAATTTTCATCCCAACTTACATGTAATTAGTCAGTCCGTGTGCTGACTAATCAGTTAATATACATTACAAACTCGTCTCTTCAAATTGATTGAAATGGTATCACTATGGTTAGGATCTCATACATATGATGCATTTTCATGAAACTGTTTTTTCTTTTACTTTCTGTATAATTAGTATGATTTCAAAATATTAACAATGATTTGAAAAAAGTAGCAATGAGGCTGGCTTAGAGCTTTTCAGTAGTTTCATTTATGTCCCTCCTGTAGGAGTTCCCCAGCATCTTTTGGTGCCAGTGCGGTGAGTGCCTTTGACAGGTGTTACATGATCCTTTTATAAAAAAAAAATCATCTAATATTTTTTTTCCTGATTATTTGATCCTACAATTGTGCATGTTCTTTTAAAGTTTAAATTAATATTAATCAAAGTTTACATTTTTACTGTCATCTACATGATAGAGCCGAATGTTCAAGTGATCATTTCTTGTAATACATACATACAATCACTTCATATAACTGTCGTTTTGGTTTTACATAAGTATGCATATGTATAAATGATGGCTGCTTTAATTTTATTGCATTATAATGAATCATAGTAGAGTGGAAATTGAAATACTGATATTTTGTAATTCCTGGACATAAATGTAAAATTGTATTGATAATTTGTTCTAAAGGTAAACGACCGACTTCGACCATTGGGGTTACTGTGTCCCACAGCACTGTGCCCAAAGTTCAACATCATATTGGTGGAAGGTTTAATGGAGAGCTCATTGATGCAGTAATGCGGTTCCGTATTGTTGTTGACAATGTGAATTTCAAAGTTGGAGTAAGTCTGGAAAGGAAAGACAAAATGGGTCATATGGAACATTGGTTTCGGTCAACAGCAATTATTCAGCACACACAATTTAGCTATGCAAAGTCCTCAGAAACCACTTTTGCAGATGCCACCAAGCACATTTCTTTCTAGTGAAGAAGATGTGACCATCAACAAGTTGGATTGTGTTGTTCTTGTTTTGGAGGTGCTTGTTGAACATGTAAGTGTATTCAGTTGTTTCAAGCCTTTGCTACTTGATATGAAAAGAAAGCTTCAGCCACCATTAGATGTCTTTAACACAAGCAAAGTCAATACCGTGATTACCTTGCCACTTTTTTTTTTATAAAAATGAGAATAAATATGCAGAGGCTGTTGATGTGTTTGACAGTAATGAACAGCTTATTGATGACATTTACACAGAAGCTGGCATTTAAGTGGATGACTCTACAAAGGTTCATATAAGTGTAGATCAACTCACCGAAGAACGCTTCTCAGGTACCAACGCTACTGCTCTTACTAGCAAAGAAAACTTCCAACACCTGACATCCATATAACCTATATCCCAGATTGAGGATCGCAGCTGGTGAGGATCCTAATTAGAGGATCGTAATTAGCGATGAGAAGGGGTACTCGTGATGAATGGTAACGATTAAAATTACAACATGTTACACGGATTAAATCATTTGAAGAATGTTTTTTTTCTGGAAAACTAATAATTTAGTCTGCGTTTCTATTAAAAGCGTGAATGAATAATTTAATCATTTATGATGATAGATTTGTTTCATATACACATGTATGTATTCAGGTGTTATTTTATTTTCATCTTGTAGCGTATAAGAATTAAAAGGTAATGCTTTCAGACAACAAGGTTAGCATAGTTTTCTTAATCACAGGTAGCACACTGTGGTTCGTTAACAGAAAAGGTGATCAAAAATAGATCTTGATGTTGATAGAAAAGTGTGTAAAATTATTAAATGAGGTGGTAATAATTAACATTCCGTAGGAGGAATTACGAGCGGTGTTCAGCTTAAAGTGACTTTATCTCGGAGTTTGCGTCATCCCAGAATGTGTTCAGTCTGACAAAAATTATGTATGCTGAAGCATTTTTTTTATAGGAAACTTATTTATAAATACCTGAAATATTTTCAGATTTATAATAGTGCGAGCACTTCAGATTTTTTTGCAGTCGAATGTATTCCTACGCCAGTGTTCAATATAGTCTTGTTCAGCCATCGTCCTTCTCCAAAAATCTCCGACAAGCAGAGAGTCAGTCTACATTTCGAAGTCGCCTCATCAAGCTATCACGCGACCTGGTATTTGCAGATAGTATCTCTTGCTTGTCATGTCGGAGATTAACGGAGACAGCCGAGCATCTGGTTGAAAGAGACTAGAGTTCTTTTTAAAGAGCCAAAGGCTTGTTAAATCTATGTCTGTAAAGTAACTAAAGCTATAGATGTTACTGCAGGTGTTTTTTTTTTAAATATCAATCATATTCTTATTTTATCATGTCATCCATTACCTCTTTTGATATCTACAATCATTACTAAAATGTGTTCAAGATTTAACGCCAAATATGAGGCTAAAAATACAAACACATATTTTCTGCTTATTCTGGTGATACATATTACCAGCTAAGTCTTGGACAGCTTTAACAACTTTTTTAAAGATATCAAATGATAGGACATTGTAGATCAATCTCTTCATTAAAGCTGACATGAATTCATAAAAGCATTTGGTCGCCATATTAGTTTCGATCGCTCCTCTACTGCCACTGGGGTATATATATATCGGTTGAGAAAGTTACGGTCGGTTGCTTTCCGATCGAGGCATTCAGGTTGCACGGACTTCTAAATGCATGAACTACAAATTGTAGTAAAATGTTTGTAGTAAAGAAAAAAGAAAACAACAATCAATGAAATACAAAATATGTTTATTCTGTGAAAGGATTTTCCAGATATCTTTATTATTTTGCACATACAGTGCTGCCTCACTATGCATTCACATCGAACACGTGTGTCGTTCATACAGAGTGAATAACGTCTGCGTCTTTTTGAAAACCCCGGCGGCACTACATCGAACACAGTAGATATATGATAGTAAATCCAAGAAAATGACAATGTAACATCGTGTCCATCCGTTCCACCGTTTCTAAAATCCATGCGATCATTGACATTGCTCGATCTGCCACAGTGTGTTGTTTGCGCATGTGCTATGTTATAACATACACAGGAAAACGGTCCACAATTATCGAAGAATTTTATAAGTATCTGCGCCTGGATTTCAGTCAGTCTTGTTCCCTCGTATATTGGATATATCTTGCCAGTGCAGTGGTTGTCATTTTATTTTTCTTCAATCGCGTTTCTACACGTCTTGTCGTCCAAGGCAACGTGTTCGGGTGCATGAAATACCTGAATGCGGTGAAGCATGAATAGTGCTCTCAGTTTATATAGGGGGTGTGTAGCGATAAGCAGAACAATAGAAACCGACAACTAATATGGCGGTAGTCGGAGATAAAAGGGAAATAATACGTATTTATGAATTCATGTCAGCTTTAAGCAACGCATCTACGTTGGTTGTTAGTCCAGTCCGTTGTTGCATTCTTTGTGTATCATAGTTAGTTCTCCTCGATACAAACTGCTTTATAAACACTCGTCTTAACTGATTAATGGATCACCCACAAGAGCAGTAGTCCTAACGCATTTCTAAGAAAACCTTTTTTTTTTTAGTTCTTCCGGTAAACATTCTTTTAAATATTCCTTTTTTGCACAGAAGTCTATGCCTCCCGAAAGTAGAAACCTAGACTTAGCAATAATGCCTTGTTGGTCTTTTTATTTCATGTTCTTGGAAGAGAATTGTTCTGTTTGACTTCACAGATATATTTTAGAAAATAAATCGATGATAATAAATGCATAGCATGTAATACAATGATGTTAGAGATTCTTTCTAGGTTTTCTGCACCTCAATGAATGTGAGCACTTTAATGTTTTATTAGAAATATCATAGATTCTAAAGTTTATTAAACAGCCTCTTTTATTTTTTGGACAAGCTCGAGCAACCATAACTTCCTTTTTGTGCATATTTCCTAGATGCTTTATGAATCCTGCTGTGGAATACTTTTACACAAAATAACAGCAAAGCTTTTTGTTGTATGGTCTCTTCTTAAATGGCTTCGAAAGTGGTGTTTTAATGTTGTACAATCGCCAGTCATGACTAGCAGCAGGTTTATAGCTCCTGGACTGAAAAAAAAAGTCGGATTGACGACCTGCTTACATGTTTACAAATTGCACCACTTTACTTTTCGGGGCTGTTCATGGTGTTAAAAGACTATCAGAGGCAAGGAAAGAGACGGTTTCAGTAGTAATTCACAGAATTGTCGTAGGTTTCTGAATGTACATAAAAAGTTAAGATTAACAACATACTGGGTAAAACGTGTGATAAACAGAATCTCTCATTAATTGCGATGGTATATGATTTTTATCCAACTCGTTGTGTATTTTCTCCCTTTGCCAATGCTCTGGGATAGAAAGCGCAACTCGTTGGATAAAAATCATATACAATCGCAAATCATGAGAGATCATATTTATAACCTTTCATGTTTGTAAACATCCATATGGAGATCATAACTTGTTTCGATGGTTCAATAATATCCCTGCCACGTGATGTGGTCTGTGGACACAATCTGTTGGTCAAATTATATTTATGATTAACAGTTTATCAAAGATCAAATGAGTTATATATATGTGTGTGTATATAGAAAGTTGCCTAATATACTATAATAATATAGAAATAATATATCGAAAATTTATCTACTATTTTGTTAAAGCGCAACTATCTGCTATCATGCGCATGTTTCTTATCTTACATTGTACATTCATTAAGTTTATAGATGGTAAATTATCAGGCTGAGCTTTGTTTTAAAATTTTCAAAACTGTGTTTCATGTTGTACTCGTTGACAATATCATGGATTAATGTAAATCATTAAAGGTGTCATAAAATAGCGATCCATTGAATATTTAAATAATCCATGCACATACCGCTAGGGATAGGAATGTTTACATCTTTTGTATAAAATGTATGTATACTTTCATTACAATCTCAAAGAATTATTTCAAATCATATTGCACGTGTGTGCTTACATGTAGCTACCAGCATCTATAACACTAATTTTTTAGGGAACATTTTAACCAATAATTAAGAGTCAGGCCTTCATTTTACAGAATCATGACGTGCATGTATTAGGTCCAGTACCTGTCATCAAACGTATCTCTTTGCATTCGGACAATGAATGAGAACTCCTCATAAGGAGCAAATTCAGCCACTGCTGCACTTAATAACAATCGTTCATATTGGAACTACTGTGACCTTACCAACCGTTTCATTAACGTCAACGTTTGGTTCCAGATGACCTCGCCGGAGAGGCAAAGTTAATGGAAAGCGCCCTGGTTGATAAATTAATGACCGAACCTCACCGAAATATTTATCAAGGTGTATCATTGGTGAATAATCTATTCATTGAGTGTTTCTCATTAAATTAAAAAAAATAAAATTAGGATAAATAATTAATAGAAAACTGGTGGTCTAAAAACAGCTACAAAAGCATATACAATGTATCCAAGATCCTCCGAAAGCCCAGTTATACACCCAAACAAGAAAAAAAGACCACCTTCCTGTATATCGTTGTGCAAGGGGATCTACATCTTTGGAATGTTGCCATCTGCACTTAAAGGGGCATAGTCACGATTTAATTTTTGGTGGAAAATTCTTTTCCCGATTTTTTTTAATTGCAACACCGTCAGTAAGGCATTTTTACGAGTTGATGTATATCAACTCAGTATAGTCACTGCAAAAGGGTTTCCCCTCCACTGGGTTAGATCACATTTTCTTATTGATGGTCAAACTACTACATCAATTATCAAAATGCAATGATATGAATCATGAAAGAACGACTTCTTTTATCGGAGGTAAAATTTGTTATCAACGTATTTTAATCAACAGTAAATCATGGCTTTCTTTTTGTTAATTGATATCAACCCGCACAAGAATATAGGTTCAAGGAAAATCTTCTAACACATTCCATATACTAAGGATACATTATTGTTGCCATCATGTAAATTGCATAAAACATATCAAGTATGTTTCTTCATAACCAAGAACATTCTTATTGACTGATAAAAATACATGTATGTATATACAGCTAGATGTACAAAGTAAAAGTAGATAGATATATAAATTTGGTATCAAGTCATCATGAATATATAAATACATATTGTACATAGTATGCATCATGGTAATGTAAATAATTTGAAAGACATGGTACTTGAAAAGACATTACAAATTAATTTGATACCAGAATAATTAACCCACAAGAGCTTGAAAGCTTATATTTGAATTTTCCAATGGGGGCCCTTTTCCAAAGTATAATTAGCTTGTAAGGTTGTTACAGCACTTTTATACTGGGGTATGGTTGTAAAGTCTTTGGCACTGTGTAAATTATACTATACATAGCACTATTACAATGAACAAATACTAAGCCTAAAACTTACATATGATACACCCCTACCCTTTATATAATTATATTTTCCTCTGAGTGATTATACATTGTATTACTTCATTTTTTTATTTTATTTTTCTTTTATGCCATGTGCAATACCCATATCAATTATCAGCTGATATATATAAAAACATGTATTATGATCAAATGAATGCTTTTGGTATAAATTTTATGACTTTTCTGCTCCGGCCTTTAGTGAAAAACAGTAACAGTACTTGTTGAAACTTCACATATATGTACAGTGAACTATGTATTAGAGATAACATATAAACTTGTCACATCTTTGTTACTAGACCGAAACATCTTATGTTTATCTGGCTTTGAAAACAAATCTGATATTTTGTGTGATATTTTACATTGTAGAAAAACATGCCAGACATGGACATTATATAAAAATGATGAAAAGGCCAGGGAAACGTCATATATTTCAAACAAGCTTGTTATTTATTTTCTGCTCTTCAACTGGAAATAAGTATTTGGGCGTACATATAACCCTGTCATATCTATGTTACTTACATACTGTTCTTCCATTTCGTCGTCTTCACAATGGATATGATCAACATTATCGTTGACATCTCTATCAAAATCCATGTTTATGGCACTGCTACAATACAAAATAGAGTCTAAAGTGCCACCCAAAGCAACATTTTAGTTTATATAAAATTTCATTCCAATCGTGTCTATCCTAGTAAGCCTTCATCTTCTTGAAGCAATAACTAATAATTTCTCCCTTGTGTTTACACGTTTTCGATGTACTTTCATTTTCAGTCACCGCTCTGCGCATGGGCAGAGTATATCGTAAACAGTCCGTGCTGGAGGTAGACGCGTGGCTTTTCTCGGTTCGTGTTGAATTCTGTAACACTTTTACAAAGTATATCTATTTCATGTTTCGTCGTTATTTTTTCAATTGAATGCATGTAAAGGTACTGTGTAAGCCGATATGCTTTTAAAAAATAATTTTGACCTGATATTTTGGAATTGAGAAACGATAGGCCTGTAGGTATTCGAAATAGAAATCTTCCTTGTCGTGCGCTTGGAGCCCGTGTGTTGCCTGCAGTTCTTCAACGTCAAAAATGAGTAGTAAAGCATATGTATTTTATTTTATTTCAGAACTCGGGGTATTTCGGAAACCTTTGCGTTTTGTCGTATGTTTCATACGCCGGAAATGATATGTCTTATTTTTTTCTTTAGTATGCCTTTTGTATTAGCCGATGCGATCCGAGCACGTTGACAATCGCAGCAAAAACATTCGTGCGTGACCATTCACCTGGGTAGTACCTGGTTGGCAGATATTAAGGCTATAGAAAATAAAATGGCTGATAGTGGCCTGTCGTTTAAATGACTTCAGTAGAGCTTTAATCAGCTGTAGTAAATAGCTGGGATCATCTACTTCGAAATTCTGCGAAGACGACGTTGTGGGCAGTGATGTAGTTTGAAGAGGAAGCTGCTCTAGAGAAATAATGTTTGGCGTGGGCTGATCAAGGCTTACTGAATCAATAGGCGGCATTGTAGATGTTGCATTGTGCACGGGTTGTGACCTCGTTCTGGCGGGATGGGCATATTGATGCTTGGAATAGTTTCATTGTCGGCGGCATTTGGAGATGGCGGTCTCCCTAAAGCTTGGTTTTGCAAATGTCAACAATATACAGTGTGTCGATGTATCTATTTCGTAAATGTCCGATATCAAATGCAATGTCAACCCGTGCACGGATCAAAGTCTAGTAATAAATTTATAAAAAGCAAACGTTACTGTATAATTAATTATGTAGAAAAATCTGGAAAAAATATAATTGCAAATCGTTTTTAATAATGTTTTACCGTTAATAGACTTGATAAATTTTTAAACTAACGATTAAAAAAATTACGTTGTTTTTTTTATATAATTAAAAAAAATGTCCGAAATTAAATGACTTTTAAAAAAAATCGTCTGTTAATTTCGGACATTATAAAATACCAATGTTGCTTTAAAATCAGCATGATTTAACACTTCACACTATGTTCATTTCTCTTAAAAGCACAATATGATAATTAAATTGTTTGGGAAAAGTGTGTATTGAGTGAATAAGGATTATTACTTACCTAATCAAAACTTTGGAACGGGTCCTTGAAATTATCGCGGTAGACACCTGTTGTATCAATCCGGAAAAAGACGTTTTGTTTTTTGCTGGTTTTAAATTATAACAACAACACATCTGGATAAAAAAGTCGTACAACTTTAGTTCTAATATTAAGCGAAAGTAAAAAAAGAGAAAGCAAGTGTGTATTTGACTGTTTTTAACGAGTCCTATCCGAATTTACCGGCTGTCCGAAGATACCGGCCTTTACCCTACTGTCAATCAATGTCCACATGGTGCAAATAAACGATATAAGATCATTCCGGTTTGTACGACCCTTACATTTCCGGAAGCTCATAATTACATATACGTTAATTAAGTTTGTGAAAGGGATTTTTATGTATTTCAACAATTATAATCAACGTTATGTATTATTTCCTAACGATACAATAGATACTCTGAAGTTATTTAAACATAAGTTTTCAGCTGTATTGTCTCTTTAACTATGCATCTTTCTTTTTACGAAATGTTAATAGAAAAATTGTATACTGTCATCGATTTTATTATTTAGAATTCACAATAAAGGAATGGAAAGAAAAAAGGTTTTTAACAAAAATATAATATTTTTTAATGGACAAGCTTTCTCAATCAAATAACTGAGTATGAAACTTTTCCACCACTATTCTTGAAATTTTACTCACATTTGTATTAATATTAAAGTACCAATTGACCAATCAAACATGTATGACGTATTGACTTAATGCCATGCCCTTGGGGCTACTAATTTATTTTTACGGCAAAGACAGTTTAATTTTGCAAACGTGGGCTAACTGTTTTATTGGCGCAAGATAATGGTGATATGTGCCTAGCTACAGTCCTTTAGGAACACTTTCATCTCACAAGCGGAGCAGATATTCCGTCAGAAGCTTCATTACATACCGACTTGTACTTGTATGTACAGATTGCCACTGCAGAAGTAATTATCCTTTGTACACTGCGCATGTGTGAACTTCAGATTAGTTTGCCGCCATCATCGATCAAGAGCAGCCATGCGAGCTGTCAATTTTTTCTTTCCTCATCCTCCTTGCCTTCACTAAGCTATCACTAAAAGAAGCATTACTTTGTATTTCATTGGCTTTTTACCCTTTATATGTTTTGGGAACGGAGATTTTTTTAACTGATATTTTTATGTTTTTATAAATTCTAATGAATATATTGTTGTTTGAATCGTATGTCTATGTTTAATTGTAAATTTCTGTCACTTTGTTTTCTTTCTGCATTATTGACTAAAGTCAAAAGAATGCTATGTAAAAAAATCATGCAACGTTTCGAATGAAGAAATAAAGAGTTGTATCTTGAAACTTTATATCTAATCAAATTTTATTAGAGCCTTTAATGATTTGTAAAATGATAACACTGAAAACTGTGACCAATTTCTTACTTTTTTCTTAGGGAAAACTAAATTATGAAATACTGTCTCCTTGAAAAAAAAATTGACATGATCATTTCGAGCCAGACAATTTCTAGCTGCAGAACTGTAGCTCTCGGTCAGAAAAAATCAGATGGACGACCTGGGACAAAGATCGTCCACCCGCATTGCCTGAGTATTGCTGTTTCTTTCTAACGCTTACGCTTGTTGGTCGAATACTACCCCTGCGAGATGATCATGAATAATTCATGATTTTCCCATGAACAATTCATGAATTATATTCATGAAATGTTCATGAAGATCCCATGAACTTA
The DNA here is from genome assembly GCF_902806645.1 of Magallana gigas. Classification (NCBI taxonomy): domain Eukaryota; kingdom Metazoa; phylum Mollusca; class Bivalvia; order Ostreida; family Ostreidae; genus Magallana; species Magallana gigas. The sequence continues at coordinate 162,302 of NW_022994857.1, read as the reverse complement.
TTATTGGACATTTTAGAATCATGAATATTTGTTCATTAAAAAAAGTTGATGAATATTCATGAACATATCTATTCATGCATAATTCATGAACAGTGATGTTCATGAATATTCATCATTTAAAGAATGTCCAATAATAAGTTCATCGGATCTTCATGAACTATTCATGAAGATTATTCTTGAAGTATTAATGAACATTCATGATTGAATGACCTTCATGAACCATTTATGAATATTCATGATTAAATACACCTTTATGAATATTTAAATAAACCTCATGAACCATTCATGAACATTCTTACCCATACACAAATAAATGCACTAAATTGGTATCCACTTTTATTCCTTTCTTTTCAATTTAACGACATAGTTGACGCTTTCTCTCAACTTTTTGCAAGTTCTGAACTTTTTCACGTAAGTCTTTCCTTGTGAAATCTGGAAAGGTTTCAAAAATAATTCTCTCCAGAACCCTGTATCTAGCCTGGTCAAGAGGAGGGCGGGGTCCCTCCTGCCTGCATTTAATAGTTCTTTTGCCAGAAATGTAAGAGTTTTTAATCTCATTTATAGAAAAAAGAGAATTAAGTAAGAATGCGACAGCATCTGGCGCTTTTGTGAATTTTTTGCAGGAGCTGGTCAACTCTGATAAATTAATTGGCCCTGCGTGTGGAATGTCGAAGACTTCATCATCAGTGGAATTCTTTGATGGATCACCGGTTGCTTTTTTCTTTTCAAGTGAACGGACTCTCTTCCTCAATTTCTTCACCTCCGATTTTAATTCGTCAACTTCTTTTGATAACCGGACAAATTTTTCCCTATCCCTACAACAAAATAGATTTAAGAACATGTCAATTAAAATTTCTTTAATAACATTTTGATCACAAAAAATCCTTATCACCATTTTAAAAATGCAATCTCATGTATGATAAGGTTGCCTAAAACATTCACATTATAAAATAAAAAATATAAAGTATACTCTTTATTTAGCAGTTGAAAACTGTTAAAATACAACAACTTTTGGTGTAAAAATGCTACAGAATGCAGATTGATGTCAAGTACCAAACTAAAACTGAACAAGAGGCCCAATGATGAAAAACTCAACCAGGTTATTTAAGTTAATACAAGGATTCTTGAGAATTTATCAGGGCTTTAATACTAATATAGGTAAATATGAACCATACTAACCTTGATTTGCTTGAAGACTTTCTGGACAGAAATTCATTACCAGTACTTCTAATGTCACTCTCTGAAGAAATTGTGTCTGTTAAAACAGAGGGAAAAAACTTTAAAGCAAATTTAACATAAATGAGATTTTTTCCCTCAAAGAAATCATGAAAGGAAGTTGGTGCAGAGAGACAAATTAGAATTAGAACAAATGAACTTTATCATTATTAAGAATTTGTAGGTCACACTGTCAAAGAAATAGCAATATAGACATCGTAAAATGACATCAAATACGCCATAATTGAAAATTTAGTTACGAAGATTTTACACTAAAGCATTATTTGAATGTTGTGCGTTTGATTGTGAATTAGTGAAAATGCACTCTCTGCGTAAAATAATTAGAAAGAAGTAAGTTTTGAAACAAAATTTGATTAAAATAAGTCCAAGAAATTTGAACAATTAATGTCAAGGTCATTATTGCACCATATGTTCATTTCACCATGGATCGGATACAAATTAACCATGCATCGGACAGTTTTCACTGCATGATTTCTTCTAATAATATGGAGATTATGTGCCCATTCCTTGTGATATACTTGAAATGTGAAGTAAAATAAAAATTAAAAAAATAATTGATACAAATATTTTCCTCAAACCACTTAAAAATCGAGTTTTACGGACACAGCCTTTTTAGTCCAAAGTGCCTGTAGGAGCTGGCACGATAAAGAACCCCTTATGATATACATGTATATTCCTTTAAACAGAAGCACTAGTCTAAATTCCTATATGTAGATTTGAGGATTTACATTAAAAGAAATATGAATAGCAATTGAATAAATTAATATTTCCATACCTTTGTATTTTTGCATTAAAACCAGAAAATGTTGTTATTTTTAATCTCTACTGCACTGCTATAGCTGTCCGATGCTTGGTAAATATCGTCCGATCCATGGTGAAATAGTTCAACACTTCATTAATTTGCTTTATTTTCTACATTTTTAACAATTTCACAATTTTTTCTCCAATAATTAAGCAAGGGGAAAACCTGTAACTTTTAAAACAAGTTTTATTTGTATTTGGACGATATTTGATGCGTGAACATAGGGAAAAATCCAAAGGTGTCCGATGCATGGTGAAATCACCCTATGGGAAAACGGATGCAAAAGGGGTGGTTTCGACGCAATACATTTCCGTTGTATTGATATTCGATTCGATCGAATTTATCATGGTACACTAATTGCATGTTATTTTTCTTGTTGGGGCTTTTACTCAAGACTGTCCAGAGGGCCCCAAGTGTTAATCGGAGACCCTCGTTGATTTCAGAGATTAGGGCCTTGGGATGAACGTAAGGACCCGGTTGAAACTGAATTCTCCAAATATCCATTTCTAAAGTAGACGGGACTTCTTTGTTCTCTTCTGTTTGTCTATAATTATAAGCATAGTAGGAATAGTTCCAGGACACCAAAGTTTCACAATCCGCAAGAAATGTGCTTTCTAATTTAGTCTTTTGTAAACGATTGGTTTTTAAAAAGATTAGGATCACCTAAATGATCGCTATATTCTTTAGTGATTAAAATGTCAAAATAGGCTTCCTTATCTGAAATGTTTTGAACATCCGTTCCATACATCATTTCAGTAAGAGCCACTTCCCATTCTCCATCGTCTAAGTTCAACTGATTGGGTAATAGGGTTTTATAATCGGACAACTTATTGTCAGGAAAAAACTGGATTGAGCCATCACTAGGTAAAGTCATGTAAAAACCTTCACTCCGCGCCATCGTGACTTTAAATGAATCTTTCGAAAAAGACATGAGCTTTTATAAAATGAACAATTTTTATTTTTGAAACAATAAAAACAGGTGCAATATACATCAAGTTCAATGAAAAAAGTCAAATTTTTTACGATTCAACAAAGGTAATCAATTCAGCAGTGGCATTTTTTCTTCATCTTCAATTTCCTTTTGGAATGAGCTTGGATTGTTTGCTTTCAGGATTGCTTCGATTTCATTGTGTCTCTCTTCAAGATATTCATCGTCTAACTCGGTGCGTATAATTGGTTTCTTAGAGTTGCTAGGTCTTTCCATCTCCTCTTCAATTTCCCATGTGTCATGATCTCGGTTCAATCCTTCAAGGAAATCATTAAGCTCAAAAGGAGGTAATTTTTTCATGTCGATGCGCTTCCTCATGTAGAGATATTCGATGGGGCAACAGCAGTCCACATAGTCGTACCCTTTCCTTTCAAAATCTCTAAAATTCGTCAAGGTCTTCCTCAGACTTTTCCCCCATTTCGATTCATGCATGGTCCACAAATGTTCATCCCGGTAGAAACAGGCTTTGACTTTATATTTATATTCGTCATAACCGCATTTTCCCAAAATCAGAAACCGTTTTGGTACCTCGATTCTCTTGTAGAGGTAAGGTGTTGGTGGGTTATCTCCCTTTTCATATTTGAAGTCTTTTTCATATTTGTACATGAAGTGTTTAAGACATGCTTTTCTAGAGGTCATCCAATTCCCCTTTGGTGAAGGAGGGCCTGGATTTTTATCGCAGTTTGGATCTACGAGCTTCCAACGATATTCGCAGCTTTCTACCATTGTCAGAATTGAATGTCCATCCCCTGATGATCTCCTTTTTTATAAAGAATATGGCGTCACTGGTAATTTCCAGAAAAAAAAATCCCAAATACCCCTTTTTGGAAAATCCCTATGACGTCATGGGTTTTCCCAGTGTACTTGGAAATTTTTTTTTATCCACCCTCTGATTTGGATTTTGGAAGACTGGGACTAGGCATGATATAACCCACAATTGAGCTGAGAATGACCATTCAAAAATCACGATTATTATCGTGAATAGACAACATGACAATAGAAGCAATAATTAAAGTAATAGAAACGAGTAATTGAGCAAAAAAAATAATTTCTGCTCTAGGTAATCGTTCCCCACATATATTCCAATGTTCTATTTTGCGGGAGGAATGATGAGATCCGAGCGGGGAATCCATGAATCGAAAGTAGAAGGTTAACCTTTCCAGGAAACTTTCACCTCCTGAATGATCTTTTTCCCCACACGTCTTTTTTTATATCCCAAAATTTCTTCCACTTCATAGACGTCATCTCTTTTAATCACTTTTTGTAATTCAGACTCGTAAAAAGTTCCTTCTAATTCTTCTCCGTTATAATCCTCGACCTTATATCGGTAAGGTGAAGAGCCTTTTACTAAGTGGGATATGGTAAATAACTCCCTAGTCCAGTTAGGTAAATAGCCTTTTTCAAAAGTACGTTTTGCTTTACTAATCCTCACTCTATCCCCTTCCTTAAAATTAGGACTGATGAGATTCGTCTTTTTTTGATAAAGAGTCTTCCACACTTCTAAAACATTAGAAGGATTCACTTCTGCAGGGGTTCGTTTGATACTGCGATGATAGCTGTGATTGTAGGCGTAGACTAAATCGGGTAAAATGTCCACATAACGTCTGGTTTTATTTTTAGTGAAATATCTCCACATTCTTGCCTTTAAAGTACGTTGAAATCGTTCCACAATACTAGCTTTGGTTTCTGCATTTCGAGTAGTAAAGAAATGAATGTGCTTGAAGGCCCCTAAAAATTCTTTATTTGTAAATTCCTTTCCCTGGTCGGACTGAATCCGAACGGGTTGCCGACCATCGTGTTTGATAATCTCTTTCAGACCTCTAATCATTTCCTTCCCTGTTTTCTGTTTTAAGGGCACCGCCCAGGCATATTTAGAAAGAACATCGATAGCACACAATAAAAAGGTATTTCCATTATTCTCTTTTTTCAATGGGGACACATCTGCCAAATCTAATTGCCATTGCTCATCTATATCGGTCACTCTGGTTCCTTCTCGTTTAAATTTCCTTTGAATGGGTTTATGCAGAGTATAAGTGTCTTGTTCCTTCAGCCAATTTCTAATTTGAGATAGTGAAACGGAATGTCCCTTTGCACGTAATTGACGATATAAAGACTGGACCCCTCCATATCCAGTTTTAGGATTGTAATAAATTTCTGCTAAAATCTCTGGTAACACCTTTTTCTTCATCTCTTTAATATAGACCAATCTAGAATAGCGTTTTTAGCCCTTTTGGTTGTCTTTGGAGTTAAAGCAAAAGAAGAACCTTGAGGTGTGCTAAAACTTGAGGCATCCTGAAACCCGGTATCGTCGTCATCATCATATTCAGTCAACATCGGTCTGGGAGTACTGATTTTTCCTGGCTTTTCCATAGCTTTTATAATGTTTGGATTCTGCACATAATCTTTGGGAACATTCGTTTCTTTTAAGGCTTGGGCAAATTCGTTTGTTCCAGCAGGTGTGGGGAAGCCTTTACGAGATTTAGTTTTTAAAGCATTAGAGACTAGATCCACAATGTTAGACTGAGGAATGGGTTTTCCACGGTAACTGATTTCTCCATCCTTATTCCATTTTATGACTTTAGATTTCTTAAGATGATCTAGGAGAAGACCTGCTTTCTTTTGCATTCGGTTACTCGCACTTTTTACGACATTTTCTTCTACTTCAGAGGTTTCACTTGCATCTGGTACTGTTTCTGATTCGGCAGTTTGTTCAATAGAGGAAGGAGGGGCAGAAATTGTTTTACCTTCATTACGAGCTTGGTCCAGAAATTTTCTGTAGCGGAATAATTGATGAGCATAAAGAGCAGCTTTTTCCTCTGGACTTAAATCTTCTCGAGTCTGAATTTTATCTAAGTCATATCCTAATCCCAGGGTCGATTGAAATTCAGGAGACTTAGGTAGTTTACCTTTCAATTCTATTAACATTGTCTCGGGAACTAACACCATTTTACGACTCATTTTCCTAAGAGCTGATTCAATACTATTTTAAGAAGAGATCCTCCCTTCTGTTTTACTAATGCAGCTCTTCTTTTCTTAGTAGACTGAGGCTTCACTAGCTTTCTCAAGATGTGTTTCTTAGGAGCTAGTTGTTGCTTCTGAGAGGGGGATAGAGGAATGTTTCCTTTTAATAGATTGTACACAATTTCACAAATGGTGTGAATACAATTGTTACTGCAGTGTTTCAATACTTGGTTTTTCAATACGGGAGTAGTTTCAGGAGAGAGTAACAGCTTTAATACGGGCATGTGGGGCTTCAGTCTACATTCACAAGAATTATTCTTTTTTCTCTCCTTTTTCTCCCCCTTCTTTTTTTCTCTCCTTTTTCTCCCCCTTCTTTCCTTTCATCTCCTTTCTATTCTTTATATCAGAAGCCATCCTCAAAAACTGATAAAAAATCCATCGATGATTGTCTTTTACAGGACCATCACAAAAAAACCTCACTCTATCATTTATTTTGGACCCACGGTACAGCTACTGGGTGATATCTTCGTGTATGTTTTTCGAATTCACTTTTAAGTCTAAAAGCCATGTGACAGTCGGGGCAATAATACTGTAAATTCCTAATTAAACGCGATGAATTAATATCCGCGTAAAATCGCGAGAAGCCCGTCTCGCTTATTTTAAAATCTCGCTTTTAATTTTCAGACATATGTAAACTACATGAAACTATGATAAAATTTCGGCATTCGCGATTTTATGTTCTCGCGATTTGATGGAAAACCGTTGAATCGCGGAATTAAGTACTCACGTAAAATAAGGAATCTACAGTAGTTTAACTTAGGTTTCTTGAAACCTAAAGTAAAGTTGGAAATGTCAGGTACAGGAACTATTTTTCTTTTAGTGAGACTTTTGGATTGACTTTCAATCCAAGCTGGGTTATGAGCCGTAGCCATGTGACGGTCGTAATTCTCTTTTAGTCTAAAGCCAACTCCATCATGAGGACAGAAATATTTCAGATTTGGTGAATCCATGGGAGACTTTTTAGACTTTTTCTTTAACTTCAAAGGTAGTCTGGGGGTAGAGGGTGACTGAATAGGGGAATCATCAATCTCAATAACATCATCAAACAAAGGGGGAGGATGAGTGGCTTTGATGGGAGTAGAAGTCATGACATTATCTGAAGTTCGGGCGGCTCCTATGGGACCCTGCATGGCTCTATCCATCTTCTGGATAGCCTTAGCGCTGAGTATGGGAAAGGTTGGGGCATCTTCCTCAGCATAGGGAAGAGTGGCATCTAAATCTCCTTGATTTTTCTGATTTCGATTTTGACGATACAAGTCTACTTGCTCCTGAACCCAATCAGGCAAATCTTTTCTAAGGGGAGGGGTCTTCACGAAATCTTTTTTGCTTAACTTCTTTGTGATGGCTTTCTTGGATTTACTCTTTCTAGGCTTTGCGATTTTTTCTTTCTTCATATTCCATTTCAATAAATTACGAATGATGACCCCTCCTAAAAAACCAGCTCCACCTCTTTTTAATACGGCCTTCAATCTGTTATCTTCGTTGACTTTTTTGTCAGCAATCACTTTCAAATCCTCCCGGTGTTTTTCAATAAACCGTTGAGTCTGCTTGTCGACAGGAATGGATCCTTTCAGTAAATTGTTAGCCCCGATCAGAAACCATTTCATTAAGGTTTTACGACTTAATTCGATGATTTCCTGCCTTTTCTCTGGATTTTTCTCTCCATATAAAAGTTTCAAGGGTCTCAAAATTTTGTTTTGTCCTGCCATGATGATTTTAACTCAAATGAAGGTAACTCTTAGTGTATTCATTATTTATATTCTCGAGGCATATAGACACTCAGGGTATCAAACATTTGACTCCTTAACCTCAGTTCATCTGGAGTTTGTGGACTGAGATCTACAAGCAGATAACCATGAGGAATACTAGTAGCATCTGAATAAGCAGACAATAAATGAGGCATCCCTAATTGCCTACTCAACACCACAATTTGAGATTTATCTCTAGGATTTTTAAACAAAACTAAATAATGAGCATTTAAACTAATAGTGCGATGTTGATTAGCTCTATCAAAAACATTCTGAGTGATGTAAATCACTCTTGTATTACGATGGTGAGCTTTGCGAGTAAACCAATCTACAATAGACTCAATTGCTTTCCCTCCCATCATATCGTCAAATACTAACAGGTGACGGCTGGTAATATCAGCAACTAATTTTTCATCGTCTTCAGGAATATTCTGAATAAACTTAACCCGATCTTGCAAAGATTCGTAGGCAGGTTGCCATTCACGGTAACACCATACTATTTTTTCCGGGGGAGGACTTATCCATTGGGTATTTTCTATTAACTTTTTAACAAATTCTGTTTTCCCCGATTTAGAAGGGCCAGCTACCACCATGGTAAATTCATGTTTCAATTGAAAAGGGGTCAGTGACTCGTAAGAATACATGACGAATTATGACATGAAAATAAAAAATGATTCATTTTTATGTAAATGCTGGTGTTAGTCATTTTTATTTTTTCAATTGCAAGTAATTGAAAGCATCTTTTCGTAAAATATGGGTGGCCCTTAAAAGGGCCGTTTTTTTTTCTTTTGCCACTTGCTCCCTCCTATCTCTCCCCTCGATGACGGCACATTGGACAGGGGTTGATGTGTCTGTAAATTCCAATTATACACTTGCAACAGACACACTGGTTATTGCATCTGATGCATTTGATTTGTAAGTGTGTGTTTTCCTCAATACAGACATTACACTGCCCCCTCTTGTCCTCCGCTTTCACGGCCCAGGAAGGTACGATGGTGTAGTGCTCCCTGGGGTTGTCTGGCCTTCTGGTGTGAGTGTACTGGAAGGGTTGATGGTTCTGGATGGGGTGATGGCTCTGGTGGTTTCTGGTCACCACTCTTCTTACACTCCTCTCCAGTCTGTCCAGCAGCCGAAGGGTCTCATTATGGTTGGCCGCTAGGGTGGGATTCAGGAACTGTCTGCTGCTGCTGCTGCTGCTGGCACCTCCATTTCGGATAATGGTGGTATGATTCTCGGGCACGGGAACTGTGGAGGGATCCCTCACCCTTGTCCAACGCACCTCAGTATCATCGGCGTTCCTTTCGGCCCTAAAAGTCCGTTGATTCTCGCCGTTGATGAGAGTTATCAGCATGGGCGAAGAGGGGGGTGGCACCTGGGGCGATGATGGTCTGATGGGTGGGGGAGGCGCTGGGCGATCGGGTGCGGGCCTCAGAGGTGGAGGTCTCTCTGGAGGGGGTGGAGCGGTCCGGTCCGGAGCGGGTCTGGTGGGCGCAGGGCGATCGGGTGCGGGTCTGGCACTAAGTCCTCTCCGGATGTTGGCCAGTGGTGGCGATGGTGGCGGTGTATCCGGGATCACGATGGACGTGGGCGACTCTCTGGGGCTGGATGGCGGGGAGGGATCCGGGCTGGCGGGGGCGTCGGGCAGTGGTGGCCTGGGGGGCGAGATGGCGACACCCACCTGGCTCTGCTGCGGGGCGACTCCTCTCCCTCATCATTTTCCTCTCCACCGTCCCTGGTCCTCTTCTGGCTGCGGTTGACCCTCTGTCCAGTTAAACCCTCAGGAGCAGACACAGTCCCATCTGTATGGTAGACCTGGCCCAGGCTAGTATTGGGTCTCACTGTCACTGGCGATATGACCGAGGGAGCTGGGGGTCTAGCGGGAGCGCTGCTGGGTCTGGTCACTCCAATAGGCCGTCTGGGGAAGAGTACGGTGGGCCTCAACCCGAAATTCGTCCCCGCAAAACTCACTGTTGGAGTGGTGGAGGACTGGTGCTGAGGCACCCCCTGGACTTCCATCACTGTCTGGGTAGCGGCGGACTGCCGCTGCGGTGCCCCCTCTGTTGGGTCGGGATCCCTCCGCTGGGCTCTAACGAACCTCTGCTCCTCTTCATTCCATTGGTAGGTAAAATGCGTTGATTCTCCATACTTTAAAAAACTTGTCTCCTAGCGATCATACGAGATCTATCCGACAAGTGAAGAGTCAACTGAGAACGCGCTACTATTTATGCTAATAGAGCGGACGTAAAAGAAAGCACCCTAAATACCCGGATGTCGCCTCGATAGAAATATCATGGCGGAGCGTAAAATGGCTAATTTTGTGCTTTTAGCAGTTGATATTTCTTTCTTTATTTAAAAAACGATTAATTATATTTATAAAAGATTAATTGAGATTGATTTGTCCACTTTCAATCTATCATTTACTACTTATTTTATGGCGATGGTACATCAGATTATTTATTTATAAGGAAAACAAAGGTCGAAACGAACCCGATTCTGAGTTTCACACCACTGTCAAAAATTATTTCTAATCATTCCAAAAGGAATATTTTTACAAATAAGATATTTTAAAAAGTAGAGATTGTATTCTATCGAATGAAACTATTCCCGCACATCTACAATTGATATTTACTAAAATATAATAAATTTAATATCGTACCACAAGACAGTAAGACATAAAATAAAACTTATAATTGTTTATATTAACATTTTATTTAAAAAAAACCAATTATTTCAAATTTAAACGTCGTTTCAATACAGGTTCAATAATTAAACCAGTCTGTTGAATTCGTCTTTCAAATCGATGACGATCAAGACTCAGGGTCACCCATTCACTTACGCGGTCTTCATAAGCTGACCGTATATACATTTTGTTTCACTTTAAATTTGCGAGATTGTCGCCCCCTGTCTAATCTAACGTTGTAAAAGTCAGAAACCACTTTTTTTCTTAACAGCTTTTCTGACCGCTTTTTTTTTCTTTAAAAGTTTTAAATTTTCATCGATCAATCGCTTTCTTTTATATCTCAACAAACGAGATTTATTCAACAAAATGCTTTCGTCTACATTCATCTCTCTCGCTTTCAAGGGAAGGATCCAAATGAAAAAAGTATTTAATAATGCTATAGGTATATTCATCAAAACATGTTTACGAACTCATATCAAGGTCGCTAGACAGCTACGTCAGAGTATTTTTTACCATAAACTAGGTCACACAGCTGTCTAGGTCACACAACTGTTGTTTACGTCGCAGCTACATTGACTCCAGACACGTACACCGAGCTAGCGGGGTCCCACAGGTGTTGTTTACCCAGCAGCTGCATTGACTCAAGTCACGTACACGGAGGGTATATAACACAGCATTTCTCTTCAGTTCCTCACACCATTGAATGGAGAGCATTCAGAACCTTATCGTGGAAAAAATCAGAGAGAAATTCAGCAACATGGCAGAGGAAAAGAAAATCAAAGAAGAACCAAAAGAAGAAGAAATGACTGAGATTGAGCCAGCCAAGAAGTTTGGATTCTCAGCCTCCGAGGAAAAAGAAGAAAAACCAGCATTTCTTCTAAAGCCTCCCAGAAATGAAGGCGGAGAAACTTACTTAGACATACTGAAAAGAGAAAAGCAGGTATACAAGGAGTTCTACAAAATGATCGTCATCCAGGAAAAAAGAAGACTGGCTAAGAACCCTCACTTAGTGACAGGAACCTTTGGACCCGGAACGGGCACAAAATCCCTCTACGACAAAATACAAGACCTGCTCAAGAATTACTATTACCCAGAAAACGAGTTCAACAGGCTGAAATTGGACGTCATTCTAGCAGAAAAAATAAAGGAAGAGGCTGAAGCAGAACTACAACAGAAAAGAGATGTGGAAATGGAACTGCAGATCACCAAAGAAGAACTAAAAAAGGTCATCAAAGAAAATGAAAAAGCCACTAAGAAAATTCATGATTTGAAAGAAGAAGTCGGAGAGCAAGAAAAAGAAATTGAAGAGCAAGAAAAAGAAAATGACGAACAGGATAAAGAAATAGACAAACTGGAAGAAGAAGTCGAAAAACTGCAAGCAAAAATCCACAAACTAGAAAAAGCTCCTCCCCTATTCTTCTCCGAGGAAGAGTACAAAAAACTAACCACCTTCAATTGGATACTGTGGAATCATTAATTTTTGTGGGGGCCAATTTTCGTGGATTGCTGAAATTTTATAGGTTCGTGGGGACGTAATTTCGTGTATTTTCTTATACCTACAAAAGGAAATATGACTTTATAATCCTAATATATTATTCGTGGAGGATGTTAATTCATGGATTAGAGGTACCCACGAAATCTACGAAAATTGAGCCACCACGAATTCTAATGATTCCACAGTAATAGAAAACGAACTAGAGAGAGCAGAAATGAAAAATACTGCACTGGAAGAAAAACTGACTGAAAAAGAAAACGAACTGCAGGAATTGAAGGACAATCTCCAAGAAAACAGAGAAATAATGAAACGCATGGAATGCGAAATGGAAACTTGGATCGACATCGATTACGTACAAAAATCCAAGGAATTGGAGAAAAGAATGGCAGAAAAAGAAAAAGAACTCCAACAAAAGAATGACATGATAACTCGCATGGAAGCCAATTTGTTCACTTGGATGGACAGCGATGCTAAAAGAATCCAAGATAAAGAAAAAGTCCTGGATAAAAAAATGACAGAAAAAGAAAAAGAGCTCCAAGAATACAAAAAGCATGTCAAAGAAATGGAAAATATCAACCAGAAAATGAAAGAAGAAGTACAGAAAGCCACTCCCTTATACGATACCTCAGAAGCCGCAACTTTCATCAGAGAAATTCAACAGAAAGCTCATGAACAAATCCAAAAAAGCTAAAGAAAAATTGGCCCTCATGGAAGCAGAAGTCGACGCACTCAAGCAAGACAACACAGAAAACGTCAAAATATTCGGAGAAATACTGGACCAAATTCTCCCCCACATCAAGGATATGACAGAAACTTTCAACGAAGCTGAAGCATGGGTGAAAGGAGCAGCCACAGGACAAGAAAGAGAAGCATGGAGCATCTATGTCGAACCCAAAATCGCCACGGAAGAAAAATTCAAAAGTCTCAAGGCACTCTTCACCGAACATTGCAAAAAATTCTGCTTCGTCAGAAACGGAAGAACCCACAATATCAGCGGGGAAATTCAGCTGAAAAAACCACTCAACATCAAAGAACTCAACAAACTCCTGGGACCAAACATCTATCTGAACGGAGGACCGAAGGAACAAGCCACTGAAAAATGGTCCATGGCCGCGAAGTTCAACGAAAATGATTATTTCTCGATCTTCTTCACGGATCAAGCCCTCAAAGGCGGAGAAACATCATGTGAAATCAGCAAAAAAACGTGTTCCGAGTGAAAAAAAATTCGTTTCCGAGTGAAAAAATTTGTTCTTTATTAACATTTTTCTCCTTAACAATGTATATATGTTCATTTGTTCATTTATTTGCTTTAAATTCAATAAAATTTGACTTTGTTCTGTCGATACTGCCTTTGTTTACCTTTATTCAGACGCCATTTTGGATTTGACCTAAATAATATTAGACGCCATTTTGGATTTGACCTCACTTGACCCCCCTATCTAGGGGCCTTATACTACTCACGTTGTGCGATACAAGTAAATTAAAAGTTCTGAAAGAGGGCAAGTGAGTCATGTTGCCGAATGTTATTGTTGAAGAAAATAACTGTTTGACTTTGACTCGATCTCGAAAGTTTGGGATGTTAAAGGTACATCTGAAAGACAAAAAGCAGCTAGAGAAATAGCATTACCGCCAATGCCTTCAGTAGTCCCTCTGAAAGACATTGAGAAGTCTTCAAAATAGAGCATGCTGTCTGTCAGAGGACAGATTGTCGCTGCAAGTTTCTCTCATTTTATCACACTCAAAATGAGGTTGTGAATACTTTGGTAAATCATGGAATTTATATTGCTGTTTAAGTGATGTAAAGCTCTTTCAGGATGTATTTAGTTCTTGCTCAGTTTTACCTGAAATTTAATAAATGCTAACTATCTTTAAAGGAGGAAATTACCAGAACTGTTTCTGTAAAAGGGGGGATACGAAAGGATGACACAGCGAAGTCCTAGGTGTCACTGTGGCGTTACCTGTCAGCCTCTGAGATAGGGATTGGACAACATGTTACATTTTTCAGAAATGGTGGTCCAAACTTACAACAAAGTCTGTGTCACCATCATTGAAGTAAGGGAATATTATAATGTCTTCATCCAAAAGAAATTCAATATTTTATAAACATTGATATGAATTCTAGCATGTATGTACACATTTCTTAAGAAAAACAATTTTTTCAGTTGCTTTTATGCAAATATTGTTTCAAAATTCCTCTTGGCTCCTTTAAGTTTAACCCACTCATTAAGCTCAAGTTAGAACCACTAAGCCAGAACAATTAATTAAACATTGTTATTTAACTGTTTGTGATCGGCTTCTGCAGATCACTGCTGTGTCTCTATGAGTCATCTGTCAAATGCTTCCACGTGCGCACACATTCCGCTTGCATAACTAGTTCTTATAAAAACTTGAAGCTTTGGTTTAACATTTATATAATATTTTATTTATATTTTAATTCATTTGCCTTAAGAGATTCAAACATAAATTAAATACAGTTCGACCTGTTAATTCAAGAATGCACATTATGTCTCGCGCAAGAATTTCGATCGAAAGATTCATTCAGTAATGCAGTTGACCTCGATGAATTGACCTCGATCATAAGAAAATGCTCCATGAACTGACCTCGATCTATTGACATTGCATAATAGTAGCTAGGAAGACGGCTTGGTTTATAAACAAGGCTACGTTATAATGCGACCTCAATAGCAAGTTATGATGTCATTTAATATTTTTAGTTGCATATTAAACTATTTTAATACAACTCTTTCTTTGAATACGTGTTAAAGGCCGGTTCTGGGGTATAAATAGCAGCCAATCGGGGAAATGGAGGAAATTTCAATTTTCTTGCCACTCTTCACTTCAGGGGATAAATTTTCAAATTTATACAAATATCACCAATTACCACTTTAAGATAGTTGTTGTGTATATAAAGTTATGTGTTCTGCATTTGAAAATACATATAATTTACATCAAATGTATGTAATAAGGGAGAATTAATCAATTAAAATTCTGAAGTGACACTGATTTTCAAATTTGCCCATTTTGATTGACAGCAGAGGTTTGTTTACATTACACCGGAAGCTCTAATCTCCACAGACGCATTCAAAATGGTTGCTAATAAGATATTGTCTTAATCATCCTACCTCAGCAAAGAGAGAAAGAGTTAAGTCCAATAAATCCATTTATTTGATAAATAAAGAACACATACACTGCATGTAAGCGTAAATGTGCATCCTGCCGAGTCCGGCTGTTATCTCCTGACCACTGCTCTTAGCACAGTTTACACGACCTTTCAGTGACCAGATAAGAGTCCAGTGCAGATGTAATTTTCACAAAAACAAATTCCAATATAAAGAAATTTTGAACAAAATTTTCCGATTTAAATAAAATAATGTATATAATTATATTGTTTTTAATTTAAAAAAAAATAACAGTCACTGCCAACGGTGTCCCATGTATGGGATATATATTTTTGGGGTTGGGAAACCAAACTCGCACCAAGTTGACAACACATTCTGGTAGAATGTCCCTACGATGGCTTGCAACATTGGTAAACCGAGGGTCTAACTGAAGAACATTTAGTTTTCTCTCTCTATATCTTTCATCAAGAAAAACTCCTCTATGGAAAAGCATTGTCCAGAAAAACTTATACTTTTCCTTTCGGAACGAGGTATTTCTTTTGTCAGGTAATGCTGGTTCAGAAGGCCACCACATTTGTCTGTTTCCCCCGTCTGTTATGCAGGGTTTGCAAAAACAATGTTCACATTCATTACAGTTTTGACTTTGCGGGATACAGAATGTCCTCTCAAAGTCGTCAGCACTGATGTCCTCATTCCCAGTTGTATTTTCTTCACATATCATTTCTTCTAACTCCCATTCATTAAAATTAATGAAATGAATTATTGATTCCCTTTGATCAGAGTTCACCCTCAAAGTAATTATACTTGTGTCCTCATTTTCCTCCATTTTGTTACAAGAATGATGGCCAGAATTGGAGGGAAAGTTTTAGGGCATGGGGTACCAAAGGAGATTTCTTTACCATGGCATCATGTATGTGGCCATTTTTATAAGCATTAAATTCTTATTTTCTGTCCATCAAAGTTGTTATTAAATATTTACATGGAAATCTATTACAACATAATAACTATCACCATATTTTCCCCGCATCCACAAATATTTTGATCCCCACTGAGGGCCCACCCCGGGAGATGAGCTGATTAATAGATTTATTGACATTTGGCGGGATGCAGGGAGTGCCTCCCCACTGTGAAAATATTTCAACTTCACATGATTCATTGTAACTGGTCCATTCCATTTTATTTCTACAAAAGGGTAAATTGAGATTTTTGATGATTATTTTATTCAAAATATATATAAACCCTAAGGTCTATACACTTAGCTCTGTAATAATGAATGATATTAATAGTGAAACCATGTGCTGCTGTCTTTTATTTCAACACGTGTCTGTGCTATGCAGGTATCTATTTATAGCTTCACTCTGTAGTCTTATCAGTTGGGGGTGTGGCCTTCTCCCTAATATGCTTAATTGCCGTCCGTGTGGATATTCAACTAGGTCAGATCCGGCCTTTAATGGGCATTAAAAGAGCCCTACCTAGTATTCTGCTGAAGAAGAAGATACATAAACATTAAATAATTACGTTAAAAGTTTACAAACGGCTTTCCCCAAATTTATTTTAAAATTATGTCATTCGGCACACCTCCGCAGATTCGTACCTCATCTAACCTCGGCTGTGTTACAAATTTCACCATATTGGGACTCCATTTTGAAAAAAAAGATGGCGGGGCCCATTACAACGTTAAAAACTATCGTCGAAACTGGAAAATTGGGAGTTTTTGCTTATTGTGAAAAATTTAAAAGAGATTAAAACTGCCCAAATTTAAAGCTATTAAATAAGATTATGCACACAAAATTTAGCAATTCACCGGGTAGACTATAGAATTGTCCATGCGTCATAGTATGTATGTATGTGAAAGTTGTATACCTAAACTAAATGTCAACATGGAATTGAGTGTAAGAAAACATGTCCTGACATTTCTCAATTTCACCCCAATATGCATACACGACAAAAACGGATGTCTTAATCGCTACCACCCACTTTGAAATTAAGTAAGGCAGAACAAACTAAACATCGATGAACAAAATAAAAACATCAGTTTGGATAAGAAGAGGAAGCCCAAAAAAATATTGACAACAATTATCATTAAATACCTCAAGTAAGAACGCAAACAATCACAGGATGAATCTCTGCCACTCAGTTAACTGTTAACAGTTAAGTGTGACTGAAAGGTAACTGAAATGTTGCTGAATGACATATATGCCATATTTCACTCAGTTGACTGAATGGCAGAGGTTCATCCAGTGAATCAGTATCATTATCAGTTTCAATAGAATTAGAAAATTACATTTTGTGACCTTTAAAGGACCAATGAAAATCGATTTTATAAACTTTGGTAGCATGTAAATAAAGGAAAATGAAAATGGCAGCGACCAGTTCACGATCGTTTGGCGATTTGCGATTATGGCGGCCTTTGTGCCTGTCAAAACCTGATCCTTTTCTTCTAGTTATATCAAAGATCGTGGATACAGGGCACTATACTCACCAGCTTCTCTACAACAATACAAATATGCTTTTCGCGGCTAAATTTTTACCCCACCAGTAAATCTTATGCTTGCAATCTGTGCACTTACAAATTGAATCGGATCAGTTATTTCGATTAAAGCATAAGGGCAAGGGTGGAACAGTTGAAAGAGGAGAGAAAATCAAAGTACTGAAGTACTGAAAGCCGGGCTCTTTTGGTGTGTCTTTATGCATTTTGTGTAGTAAAGACTGAAAATCTCTCTCTCTCTCTCTCTCTCTCTCTCTCTCTCTCATGCTTTTAATGTCGGCAAAGCATCAGAGAGCGACCCAATTTTGTAAGCGGCTATAAACAAAAAATATGTCTGTTTTGTAGAAGTTAAAAAGTTCAACAGTTGCTGCCTTGAATTTTGCAACAAGCAATATATATTCAATCCCCATTTCTTCATCGCGCAGCAAAGTAGTTCATGGAAGTTCATGCGCATTGTATGTGTCCAAAATGCATAGTAATGTTTTAAAAACACGTTATTAATAAGAAAACTAAAAAAGATAGACAATTCATTCGAAATTTTTAAAAAAAAACAAAATGCCAACACTTTTGACAAAACGTGGCTCTTTGTGTAACTATTTGGTATAGCGGAAGCTTTTTTTGACGCTGTTTGGTTTTTTGTTTACTTGTGCTATTTATAGTAACACTGGCGATTTTCCTGCCTATAGCCAGGACTCTGCTTTCAGCAGAGCCCGGCTAAAAATGCTAGGTATATAGAGATACTCACTGTTGATATTTATGTTCATGTGTTTACAGTTCTGTGATACGAAACTTTTTCTTACCCGAGATTCCTCTGTCCTATAAACAGTGTGGGTTAGAGACGAATAGTTCTGATTAATAATCGGTGGATGGATTTAAATTAATTCAGTTATAGGTTAATAATTGTAAAATTAAAAAAGACAGAACTGTATGAATTTAATTTTTCCATGGATTTGATAATAAAAATCAATAACATGCTTGTTAAATGCAAAACTAAGTATTTTACTCTCATTTCAAGTCCACAATTATGTGATTGATTTACCTATAGCAATGACAATTCGATTCAAGATATTCTGATGAAACATCAGCTAGCAAGTGGATGTGTCAAAGCAAATATACCAAGAGTATAGTGATGAAAAGATCTCTTGACAAGACACCAACAACCCCAAAAGGAAAAAAAAACTCTCTTCAAGACACCTGAAACATTGCAGAAGAAGAATCCAGATCAATACTTGACGTTGCCAAACATCATGAACAAGGAAGATAAGACCACACAAACACGTGTACCAGAGGATTTTGATGTTAAAGGGACTTGGACACAATTTAAAATCAAAATTTTTATTTTTATATTTTATGTATAAAATAGTTTACTGGCGCATTTTAAATGATTGACCAAAATATTGAATGTTAAAGTCAAGTTACAAGCGATATACAGAGGTAAGAATTTGTTGTTATGTAAACAAAGCTCGAGTCTTATAGTTGTTTACAAAAAAAGTAATGCAGAGAATTACCATTTCTTAGACAAAATGACATACAATTTAAACTTATTCAGTATCTTCATAAATACTATTATCAACAAAAGAAAGATACATTTGATTGAAACTTACACCAATACAACACATATGTAAAAATTGGCAATATTCGAGCTTTGTTTACAATTTGAATTATGAACTCAGTATCATGCTTATAACTTGATATTTGACTTTCACATTTTGACATAGCATTATAAACTTTTATATTTATCAGTATAAACATTGAAAATGGAAAAATAAAAATTGAAAATTTTAAGTCAAATCGTGTCCAAGTCCCTCTAAGGTCATTATAAATAATATGTCAGTTGATATTGGAAAGTAATTGAGAAGTCCTGTAGTATGCACCATACATTAGGGGTATATTCATTGTGTTTCAACAGTGAAATAGTCAATGTTCAATTGTAGAGTCTTGTGAAGATTGCAGGTGTAGATGCAAGCAAAATAGTGAGTAAAGAATCCACAAAGGCAGCCATTAAATCACTATTTAGCAATCGATCCCCTCATGCCGTCCTTTTGCCGAACTTTTGTAACGATGCAAAATACTCAGAGGCACTTTTTAAGTTATGTGTGACAGAGCTAAAAAAGAAATTGACAGTGTTGTTAGCAATAAAAGTGATGTAATTAAATGCAGAAATAGTGAGAATTTAATCAACTAGACTCTGACTTGTCTGTTGTGGAATCTAACCTGAAACAAGAACGCCCCAACTTGTTTTTGATCATGAGTATATAATTGATTAAAACAAGAAGCAGAACCTGCCTGTGTTAATAACATTTCTAGCTGTACTTTTTTATGGCAGATCGAGATCAGTAAATCGGTTACAGTACACCCTAGTTCTAACATTAGACAAATGTGGATTGTCAAAAGAGTTAGGTTAGACTCACCTGTTTTGCTTACCATAGAGTAAAAAGATAATCACGCTAATCGTGAATTAGTCAAATCTACCAAATAATTATGTAAAAAAAAAATAAAGAACGATTTTGATTTTCAGGGACTGGAGATTCTTCATGAATTACGGATGCAAGCAGTACGAGTACATCAACAAAGAGAAGAAACATCTTATCGAAGAACAGGAGAAGTAGTTGTCTGCAACCATGTCAAGGTATGTGCATTCATACTACCCTGTACCTGAAAATCTAAGAAATCGTAGTGTAAGGTATGGCAAAGAAATAATTGGGGACAACTCCTGCCAAGATGACAATATTGTCTCAGAGAAAGAGCCTTCATTGGATTTTGACTGTGGTGAAAGACAAAAGGATTATGGCAGATGATGTACACGGAACAAGATGATCAACGGAACAAGATGGAGAACGCAGGAATGTTTCCAACTTACCAACAAGTGAATGGTAACCTTCTTCAGATGAACTTCAAACATTTATTGAAAATATGAAGATTCATATTATGAAAGTCCATATAAATTATGTGGACTTTCTTAAACCTCTACAAAAGTGTGTGCCAGTTTGCACAACCCATGACTTTATGGACAAAACTAAAAGAAATCTGTCATTCTGAATTGTGACTTAGTAGAAGCGAGTGAAAATTCATCTGAGAGAATGATCACAATTTTGCAAAATGTAAATAAATTGGTCTATTATTGGTAGATTTATTTTTGGAGTAAGTATTTTGCAGAGAAAGAATAGTACAATATACCTACCGGATGCTATTACATGCGGTATAATGTATTTATTTCATAAGCAATAGATATTATAGGTTGGAAGTATTCTTAAACTCTGCAAATGAACTTGCCCATGTGCTTTGTTTTACATCAGATTACATGTATCAATTATATACGACTTGAAACAGTTTGCGAAGTTTTTGCATGTTTTAAGCATGGATTTCTTTACAAGTAATTATTTATTGCATGTTTGATTAAATATGTGAACGCTCTCACCCGTATCAAACCTAAGGTTGGTTAACTTTATATAAAACAAAGGTATTAAATAAGAATGATTTTTTTGAATGAGTCAGCAATATTTCAGAAATTGCCTTAAAGGGGCAAGGTCACGATTTTGGTCAAAACTTATTTCACTGATTTTAATGTTTACAGTGCTTCAACAAAGCACTTTTTATAAGCAACCAATCTTTGAGTGTCATCCGTCAAGTTTTATGTGAGTAACAGAGCTAATATTTTTTTGCTATGAAAACAACGCTTTTGTTTACATTTTAAATTTTAAAGTAAAAATTCAATTTTAAACCTTAATTGAGGGTATTAAACGTTAGGAAATGTTAATTTATGCTTCAGATTGATAAGATACACAAATTAGCTTCAAAAAATTGTGTTTTTACTGGTATTTTGAAACAATGTAAACAGAAAAAGAGACACGAGCCTTGTTTACGTGATGAAGAATAGTAGGCTCGTTATCTTGCTTGTAACTTAAAGCTGACATGAATTCATAAAAGCATTCGGTCGCCATATTAGTTTTGATCATTCCTCAACTGCCACTGGGGTATATATACCGATAGAGAAAGTTACGGTCAGTTGCTTTCCGATCGGGGCATTCAGGTCGCACGGACTTCTAAATACATGAACTACACATTGTAGTAAAATGTTTGTAAAACAGAATAAAAAAGACATAGATATATTTATTCTTTGAAAGAATTTTCAAGGTATCCGGATGATTTTGCACAAATAGGGCTGTTTTACTTCGCATGGAAATCGAACACGTGTGTCGTTCATACAGAATGCATAAGGTCTGCTTTAAAAACAAAAAAAAAACCGCGGCACTACATCCAACACAGTAGATAAATGATAATAAATCCAAAAAAGTAACAACGTAACATCGTTTCCATCAGTGTTTACAAAAAAACACTCCGTTTCTTGAATCCATGCGGTCATTGTCATTGCTCGATCTGCCACAGTGTGTGTAATGCGCATGTGCGATGTTGTCACACACACAGGAAAATGTTCTGCAATTATCGAAGATTTTTGAAAGATGTGTGCTTGGATTTCAGTCTGTCTTGTTTCGTTGTTCATTGGATATTCCTTACCAGTGTAGTGGTTGTATTATTTTTGTTCAAAACGCTTTTCTACTAGTTGTTTCGTCCAATGTAACGTGTTCGGGTGAATGAAATACCTGAATGCGGTGAAGCATGAATAGTGCTGTCAGCCTTATATAGGGGGTGTGTAGCGATGAGCAGAACAATAGAAAACTACAACTAATATGGCGGTAGAGGGAGATGAAAGGGAAATAATGCGTATTTATGAATTCATGTCAGCTTTAACGGTTGAATCTCATGAAACTAATCATTCGAAATCATTAGAGGCATCGCTAAAGCATTTCAAATATAAAAAAAGACAGAAAGAATAGTATTTGATCTAATCGTGATAATGCCCATTTAAATCCCACCAATTCAGTGTAATAAAATGAGTAGGGGAAGAGCAACACTTTTTAATTTCACTACTTATAATTGCTGATTCAGAGGTGATTGATATTCTTATCATGAAAACCGCCCCTGGCTCTGCTGAAGAGTTTAGCAGCAGGAGAAGATATCAGTTGTCTTTCACCACAAACAAAGTCGGGGCAAATGATGTTATGATAGCCATTTAGGTGTTTATACATGCTTCAGCTTTTAGAAATAATTAATTTACCGAACAAGGAGGATGATCCACCAAGACTTGTATTTGCATATGGGGGAACATGCCTACTTCATTGACAGAGGGATCCAGAAGGAAGTACTGCAAAACATTTAAAAAGGCTATGCATGCATGTACATAATTTGGTGATTTATGAAAAAATGGGGTTGATGAGAAAGAGTTTGCAAAGAATTGCAGTGTAGACAGGCTTCTAATTTGTTGTATAAAAGAAAATGAATATAATTTACTAATGATGGTATTTCTAGGAAATATATGTTTTATTTGTTCTTAAGGTTATCAATATGTTTGGGATTGAATATTTATGTAATTCATGGCAATTATGTTATCAAAAGGTAAAATGCATTAAATTCATCTTTTATTGGATCGATGACCTAAAAAGGAACGCAAAAACAAATTATCCTTTATGATGCATAATGAAGACATGACATTATAATTTAGATTAAGGTTTTACTAAAATATTGCGACAGAGCAAAATATGGCATGTCATATTTCTGAATGAAAGCTGAACACTACATGTACAAACCTAAACTAGATAATTATAATAGACTTCTCTTTGTATTAATGTATAATGATAGTACCTTTTATCCATATATTTAATAAAACTTAGAGATGGGGGAGATATAGTTCACCTTACCAATTTTACTTAATACTGGTATACTATTAAAATAAGAGCTTCATCTTGTGTTTTAGATATATAAAAAGTATCAGAGATATTATTACAGGATATTTGTATTGCATGTTTTGAATGATAAATTATATAGTTAAAGATAATCAAACTTTTATTAATACAAAATAACAGAAACTTAAGAAAATTTTTAAAAGGAACATATACAAAAGAAGGTGCTTCATCGTTCAGTGTTCAACTTTAAAAATATAGCCACACTTTTATGAAATGACATTCTTATGACTGTCCTGTCATGGCCACCTTAAAAATATAACAAAATTTTAACGACGCTACATTTTTTAGACTTTCCTATTTCTGTCCAATGTATGACTGTCCTCTCATGTTAAAGTGCTATGGTAGTAACTATTCTTTCTGGATCAAGACAATTGAATGGACTGCATAATTTTATCATTGTCAAATGAGACTTCAAAAGAGTCCTTGTTGAGGAAGAACTCTTCTTATCTTTTGTGTCATTCTTTAAATCTTCAATATTTTGTCCAATCATAAAAGTGTTAAGTTGTTGCATGGAAAATTGTTTCTCAGCTCTGTCATCAGATTTGATGTTGAGATTTCCATTAAGTGTAGTAATAGTACTAGATACCTTTTGTTTCATGGCACAGAAGTTACAACGGAACATGAGTGTTGTTTGGTCCACTGTGGCTTTTTTGCGGCAATTGCCACAAGTGATGTTTTTGTTGATGTTAACTTGAGTGACACTGCCTGTAAATTTTGTTCTCTTTCTTGATAGGTGCTGCTGCAACATTCTGTATTGGTTCGATTTGTTCTGCAGTTGTGTCCTTAGTAGAAGTTAGGAATTTTAAATTGTTGAAGAAACGTGTTGAAGTGGTTTGAATTTTATAGGACTTCAATGGTTCCAACGTGTTAACAAGATAATCCCATAGAGATAATTTCATTGTTGCTGTTGAATCGGCAATGACACCCCTGCGAATGTTTTTGTCATTTTAATTTTAGACCACGTGGATTTATTTGACCCTTTCAATTTCGCAGTAAAAATCGTGCCTCGTGTTTATTGTCTATGTACTTGTATTCAAATGTAAATTCTAGAAGTTTATTGATTTTAAGCCTTATCTTTATTAATTGGTGGATACAATGTGTTCTAGAAATAAATGTGACAATACAAAACATTGTATTTTTTCTGCTGTTGCGACAATTATCATGCGTAGTAGAGATCCCCCCTTAGAATTAATTTTCGATCCGCGCCTGACCTAGTAATAACATCAATAGTGAAACAGACTGCACTATTTTATGCAGAATGTTCATTGAAAATGGCACGATACACTAAGTTTTAATCCAACACATTCACCCATTATTTTATTTTAAAAACATGGTATTGCACACAACAAGCATCAAACATGGCTATGATTTTATTAAGCAACACAATGTTTATATTATCAACCACTTTACACGTGGCTGTACACGAACGATAACTCTGTTCTGAATATCATCGTTTAATTTAAACAAGAGGCCCATGGGCCACATCGCTCACCTGAGGAACAATAGGTATGATAAAGTCAGCTTAATGGAGTCATAATACAAACAATCTGGACAATGTACAATAATACATGTAGATCCTGTATAAATAAAATTCATTTTTCCCCCTTGGAACTCGGATAGCCCTGATTGCTGCCAATATTTACAAGAGCAGACTTTAATCACCGCTCCTGCACATATATAGGGACTCAAAGATGACCGCACACCTACGCAACTCACAGGTACCAACGTTAACGCAAGCAGAGATAACGCAAGCAGGGATGACTGCACACTTGGGCTAGAAAGGCCAGAACACCAGAAAGGATGACAATACACTAGTGCTCCGCCGCAACCACCACCAAGACAAGCAGGTATGACCTCACACTTGAATTAATGCAATACAGGGCAAGATTGACTGCACACTCTGTATCGTAGGTTAGAAAAACACGAAGATTATATAGAGCAGGGATTTCCACACCCTCAATCTCTCCGTACCTGTTCAAGTTTAACCCCAAACAGTCGCTCGTCGCAATGCAATATACACTGTCCCTATATATGTGCCGCCCTAAAATAATTCATAGTATCTAAAAATTGGAAATCAAAAATAAACAAACTAATCCGGCCTAACCCAAAACTACTTATGCAGAACAACTTATATACATTGAATATTTATTATTGTATAAAAATAATCATCACAATAATTGGTTAACAGTGGATGCATTAGTTAAAATAATCAAGAATCAATAAATCAAGGGCAATAACTCAAAACAGTAATACAAAAAGATTCTAATGAAAAAATAGCTGCCTGCTTCAATTTTATAGTCATATCACATGTTGAGTATTGCAGTTCTCAAAAAGATCCTTTACAATTGTTTATATATGGGATATTTAGCTACATCAAACTCTGAACCTTCTTGTGAGGCCGAAGAATTGTCCTGGAGCCAAAGTCTTAACAATTATAAAGAATCATCTTGCTGATTAGTTTCTGAAAAGAAGATTTTTAAAGATTTACTCTATATATTCCTATGTAAAACTTTAACACCCTCCCCCCTATGTGGCCTCACCCTACCCCCAAGGGTCATGATTTTCACAACTTTGAATCTACACTACCTGAGGATACTTCCCACAAGTTTCAGCTTTCCTGGCTGATTAGTTTCTGAGAAGAAGATTTTTAAAGATTTACCCTATATATTCCTATGTAAAACTTCGCCCCCCCCCCCCCCATTGTGCCCCACCCTACCCCCAGGGATCATGATTTTCACAACTTTGAATCTACACTACCTGAGGATGCTTCCACACAAGTTTCAGCTTTCCTGGCTGATTAGTTTCTGAGAAGAAGATTTTTAAAAGATTTACTCTATATATTCCTATGTAAAATTTTAACACCCCCCCCCCCCAATGTGGCCTCACCCTACCCCCAGGGATCATGATTTTCACAACTATGAATCTACACTACCTGAGGATGCTTCCACACAAGTTTCAGCTTTCCTGGCTGATTAGTTTCTGAGAAGAAGATTTTTAAAGATTTACTCTATATATTCCTATGTAAAACTTCGAACCCCCCATTGTGGCCCCACCCTACCCCCAGGGATTATGATTTTCACAACTTTGAATCTACACTACCTGAGGATGCTTCCACACAAGTTTCAGCTTTCCTGGCTGATTAGTTTCTGAGAAGAAGATTTTTAAAGATTTACTCTATATATTCCTATGTAAAACTTCGACCCCCCATTGTGGCCCCACCCTACCCCCAGGGGTCATGATTTTCACAACTTTGAATCTACACTACCTGAGGATGCTTCCACACAAGTTTCAGCTTTCCTGGCTATTTAGTTTCTGAGAAGGAGATTTTTAAAGATTTACTCTATATATTCCTATGTAAAACTTCGACCCCCCATTGTGGCCCCACCCTACCCCCAGGGGTCATGATTTTCACAACTTTGAATCTACACTACCTGAGGATGCTTCCACACAAGTTTCAGCTTTCCTGGCTGTTTAGTTTCTGAGAAGAAGATTTTTAAAGATTTACTCTATATATTCCTATGTAAAACTTCGACCCCCCATTGTGGCCCCACCCTACCCCCAGGGGTCATGAATTTCACAACTTTGAATCTACACTACCTGAGGATGCTTCCACACAAGTTTTCCTGGCTTTCTGGTTCTTGAGAAGAAGATTTTTGAAAATTTCTCGAAATTTTTCATTAATTTCTAATTATCTCCCCTTGAAAACGGGTGTGGCCCTTAATTTTCACAACTTTGAATCCCCTTTGCCTAAGGATGATTTGTGCCAAGTTTGGTTGAAATTGGCCTAGTAGTTCTTGAGAAGATGTTGAAAATGTGAAAAGTTTACGGACAGACGGACGGACAGACGGACGACAGACAAAATGTGATCAGAATAGCTCACTTGAGCTTTCAGCTCAGGTGAGCTTAAAACTGCTAGATAGTTAAATAAGACATACATCTTAAACGATGTTGATGTTTTAACATAAATTTAAGTAGAATATGATATGAAAATCAACCAGTACTTACGTAGTTTGAGAATATTATCCGAACACTTATACTTCCGCTCGAAATTTCACAGGAACTGAACAAATCGCGGTGAAGTCTCGTGAACTTTCTTCGAGCACCTCTGGATTTATTCCATACTTAGCAACGATAAAGAAAAATTCCGAACACATTTGCAGGGGTGAATGAGAATATCCTGCTTCTGCAATAGTATGCCTCTTATGTCAACAACGGTGTCTTTTTCAACTTCAAGGTCCTAAACACTAACCTGCATAAAAAAGTGGAAAAAAATTACTCAAACTATTTTAAAATATTTGGATGTTTCACCTATCTTCAATGGAGACAGAACAAAGTGTTGCCAGGCGTGCTCCCTCTACCAACATTTAGAGGGACAGAAACAATTGACACGCAAAGAGCAAAGCTTTGCTGCATCACATTGACCATGAGAATAAACAGTAAATTAATCTGAGAGTTGAAGTCACACAAGAAAAAAGGTATTAAACTCGACTTAAGCACATACTTATATTGTTAAAGTAAAAGGCTGAAGAACAGTGGATTAGAAACGTATTGTCGTACCCTGCATTTTCTGACATAAGTGCAAAGAGTCACTGGGCACAAAGCAGAATAAAAGTGTTAGGAAAATACATTCACATCTAATTAATAAATGTGTTTCAAACGATAAAACGAATGGAAATTTTCAGTTATTAAAAGAAAAATATTTTATCTAATGAACAATTAATTGATCAAGATAATACAAGATACCCTAATAAATCTACTTCCATCTTACTTTTATGTTACAATTTCATACAAATATTTATCATCATATTATAATAATAGTCTAGAGTGAAAATGAGGATCGGTCTGACGGATAAAACCATATAGTCAATGTTCAATCGCTGACTACGCAACTGCAAGAAACAGCAGTCCACCATTACTGCAGTAGCCCTAAAATAACTTTACCATTATTAAGAGAATAGCACTTTGCATAACAGGCCATTTCAAGTGTCTAACGTGCTGTTCAGCACATGAAAGGTTCTGCTGTCAAACACACAAGAAATCTAGAGCACTGGAGACTGGAACCTCAACAAGGCCCTGCTACTCAGCTGTCAAAAACGAAGGTTGGGGTGTAAGACACGAGCTTCACTCTCAGCCGCCTTAATGTAATGCCGCCTCAAACAAGGGGAATGCAGCGAAAACTAAACTCCCTCTGTGGCCGAGTGAAAAAAATGAGCATGCAAGACAACGACGTTACGTGAGAAGGGTGAGCCGCTTGGTACGAAGTGTAAGACGGATGTGTACTTGTAGACCGACACGTCGGATAACGACAGACCACATGCCGGCTATGAAGCTGGGAGATTTTGCCAATAAAGAACAATGCTAACCAGTTGCTACAGACTGCCAACTACCTCTTAAAGATTGTGTGATCACCGGAACTGCAAGAAAAGGGTATGAAAATGATGAAATCATTGCACCAAGTGAGACAACCCCGGTGAGGAGAAACTTAAATTGCGTGCGCATTAGCATTCTCAATGTCAGATCAGTGACCAGTGACTCCTCTGCGCGACTAGATAAAACGCCCAGAGACTATTCAACTAGCACTGAAATCATAAAGAACAAGTGCTTTATTCATAAGGTACGGAATCATAAGAAAAATATCAGAATGTTCAATATGTGTGTCTGCCACAAAATGTCGTATAGATGCAACGCCCTCCTACCTATTTACAGCGTCAAATTCTATCTTATAGAAGGCACCTGGACCTGAAACATTATACAGAGGGACATCAATAAACAAATACTGGGCCAGAACTTACCATAATTCTGCAGACTCTCAACTACTAATAAGTGCGAGAGTCTCCATCAGACAGTGCTCATGTATGCACTGAATAAAACCAAATTGACCAGAACAAGGTTGGTGAGCGCTTGGACCATGCAGGATCATTCCACCGAAATATGCCCTATATCGATCGCCCAAGACAGAACCATAGTCTACGAAAGAAAACAATGAAGTATAAGACCTCGCCACACATTGTGAGGAAGAAAAAAATATACCGAAATTAATAACGAAATGGAAAAGACAACGGGACATATAAGCATGCGTGAGGAAAAAAAATAAACCTGAACAGTAACACCATACTGGCCTATGGAAACAGACAAAGCTGATATGTTGTGTAGTCTTACATTTCCCCTCCCCGTTTGTCTATACCGCCCCTCCTCCCATCCATGTCCTTTTGACTTACCGTCTGCCCTTAGTCCTACTTTCTTTTTCCATGGAAAGAGAGCACATTTATAAAGACTATAACCCCAATAGATTAAGCCTGGCTGTTGAGTCAGCATCACGCAAGAAACATACATGTGTAATAGTATGAGATTTATTAATAATTATATTGATAAATCTAATTACAGTATTGATATTAATTAGGTAAGATATAATATATTTTAGCAATACATGTAGTACTATATCAAGGTGGTATGGGGCATCTGTCGATATTAATGTGGATTAAAGTTCTATATAATTGAAAAACTTTCACCGGTTTAGAATTTTCAAATTTTACAATATTTAACCTAAAATAACTTATAAAAATATTTGAAAAGGTAAAAATTGTAAAACCCTCAGCGGGATTCGAACTCATGACTTACAGGTTCGTGTTAAACCCTCTAACCCACTGCGCTACGGAGTTATACTCTGTCCCAAGATATTTTGGATTCACATTTGGCTTAATTGCTTGATATTTATAAAAACCTCAGGATTCAAACGATGTTCATTCAAAAGTATGAAACATTTCCAAGATTTCTCAGTCAAAACGCCCCTGTTAGCTTATCAGGTTTCAATACAATGCTAAAAAAATGTGATGTCTACGGAGATTTTGTATTGCAGCAAGCCCGGATGATAACGTTGAACGTATTCCGAGTGTATTCCGAATTGAGAAAAGATGTAAACATTCCCTATTGTAAATCTCCGTAAGGAATCTGTTTTCGTTCCTGTGAATTTTTCTGAGTGAAAGATGATAATGTGTCAATGAAATGATCTTGGAAAATATCCCTTTCAGCTATTTCAATTGTACTTCTTTCACAGGTAAGTGTATTTTATTAAAAAATTAAAAATCGTCCAAATGTGCTGCATACATATCTTGGGACAGACTATGGGTAACCATTTTTTGAAAGAGACTACTTATATAATTACACTTTATTTTATTGTTTATTTCGATAAACAATACGTCACAACATTGAACTGTCCCATTCAACCTTAAATCACCCAGGTAGAACACCTAGCTACGTTTACCTGGCTAAAGTTAATTAAGGCCCTTATGATATGTGGTCCTTATATGGTCAATCAAAAAAGTGTGTTTTTACAGAGAGAATCTATTGGTTTTAAAGTTTGTATAGTTGGGTTTCATTGGTCTGTGGATTTTCCTCCAGACGTTCTTTGAGTGTGTTTTTTTTTTAGACATTCTTCATATTAAAGCTAAGGAGACAAGACTTAATGTTTAAGACTTATAAAGACCTTTGATACATATAGACTTTACTTCATCTCATACAGGTTACCTAACATTAATTATTTCTAACCATAACAGAAGTGCTAATATTTAATTAATGGCACATATATCGTGTAATTTAGCTAATCTAACTATGCTTTTGCATTTTCTTAGTATGAGTGATTTTTGAGTGAAAGAATATTTATTAAAGTATATTGAGCTTTAAGAACTAGAGGTAATACTAGTGAAAACCTTATTTTAAAGTAATGTATTTTAGTATTACTTATGGAAATATATATAATTAGTAGTGTCTGTCTCTGCTGTGTAAGCTATAATAGCAAAGTGCACATTCATTGGGCGTGTGACTGCCCATTTCCATATGAATGGTATGGATTATGTTTTAACATTAATATTATAACGTATGTCACATCTAAAGACATCTCGTATATAACTCATACATAGCTGTAAAGCATTTTTATGACCTTTATGGATACAATGTGTAATTACATGTAAAATTACATATTAGAGTAATTGCCCTTTAATAAGAGTAAAACATTACTGTGTCCATAATATCACTAATTATTATTTCATTTAAGGGCATTTATCCATTTTTTATCTATTCATTAAATCTGTAACATCGCACTAATTAAGATATGCCCAGAACCTTACACACAGTGTTTGATATATATGTAGAACCAGCACTGTTTCAATATAATTCGCCGACATTTACAATGAACGAGTTATTTAATAAGGATCGGTATGCTTTTTGTCAGCTCTTAAGGAAAATGTATCATAACCTGTAAAAATTTTGAAATTTTTTATACAATATTTCCCAACAATTTTATGGCCTGTATTTCAATGAAATTATTTTCGTAAAAGTTCTAATACGGAAAGCTATATATAGAATAACTTATTACAGTTTTTTAATGTGTTTACTTTCGTTTGTTAACGTACAAGTTAGCTTAACGTTATCTTAACGCTTTTTAGCTCACCGAGCTGAAAGCTCAAGTGAGCTATTCTGATCACATTTTGTCTGTCGTCCGTCTGTCTGTCTGTCTGTCTGTCCGTCCGTCCGTCTGTCCGTCTGTCCGTCTGTCTGTAAACTTTTCACATTTTCAACATCTTCTCAAGAACCACTGGGCCAATTTCAACCAAACTTGGCACAAAGCATTCTTAGCCTATGGGGAATTTAAATTTGTGAAAATTAAGGATCACGCCCTTTTGCAAAGGGAGATAATTAGGAATTTATGAAAATTTTCGAGAAATTTTCAAAAATCTTCTCATGAACCATAAGACCAGGAAAGCTGAAACTTGTGTGGAAGCATCATCAGGTAGTGTAGATTCTAATTTGTGAAAATCATGACCCCCGGGGGTAGGGTGGGGCCACAATGGGGGGTCGAAGTTTTACATAGGAATATACAGAGTAAAACTTTGAAAATCTTCTTCTCATGAACCATAAGACCAGGAAAACTGAAACTTGTGTGAAAGCATCCTCAGGTAGTGTAGATTCTAATTTGTGAAAATCATGACCCCCGAGGGTAGGGTAAGGTCACAATGGGGGGTCGAAATTTAACATAGGAATATATAGAGTAAATCTTTAAAAATCTTCTTCTCATGAACCATAAGACCAGGAAAGCTGAAACTTGTGTGGAAGCATCCTCATGTAGTGTAGATTCAAAGTTGTGAAAATCATGACCCCCGGGGGTAGGATGGGGCCACAATGGGGGGGTCAAAGTTTTACATAGGAATATATAGAGTAAATCTTTAAAAATCTTCTTCTCATGAACCATAAGACCAGGAAAGCTGAAACTTGTGTGGAAGCATCCTCAGGTAGTGTAAATTCTAATTTGTGAAAATCATGACCCCCGAGGGTAGGATGGGGCCACAATTGGGGGTCGAAATTTAACATAGGAATATATAGAGTAAATCTTTAAAAATCTTCTTCTCAGAAACTAATCAGCCAGAAAAGCTGAAACTTGAGTGGAAGCATCCTCAGGTAGTGTAGATTCAAAGTTGTGAAAATCATGACCCCCTGGGGGTAGGGTGGGGCCACAATGGGGGGGTCGAAGTTTAACATAGGAATATATAGAGGAAATCTTTAAAAATCTTCTTCTCAGAAACTAATCAGCAAGGAAAGCTGAAACTTGTGTGAAAGCATCCTCAGGTAGTGTACATACAAAGTTGTGAAAATCATGAGCCCCGGGGGGTAGGGTGGGGCCACAATGGGGTGTCGAGGTTTTACATAGGAATATATAGAGTAAATCTTTAAAAATCTTCTTCTCAGAAACTAATCAGCCAGGAAAGCTGACACTTGTGTGAAAGCATCCTCAGGTAGTGTAGATTCATAGTTGTGAAAATCATGACCCCCGGGGGTATGGTGGGGCCACAATGGGTGGTCGAAGGTTTACATAAGAATATATAGAGTAAATCTTTAAAAATCTTCTTCTCAGAAACTAATCAGCCAGGAAAGCTGAAACTTGTGTGGAAGCATCCTCAGTTAGTGTAAATTCATAGTTGTGAAAATCATGATCCCCAGGGGTAGGGTGGGGCCACAATGGGGTGTCGAAGTTTTACATAGGAATATATAGAGTAAATCTTTAAAAATCTTCTTCTCAGAAACTAATCAGCCAGTAAAGCTGACACTTGTGTGGAAGCATCATCAAGTAGTGTAGATTCAAAGTTGTGAAAATCATGTCCCCCGAGGGTAGGGTGGGGCCACAATGGAGGGTCAAAGTTTTACATAGGAATATATATGGTAAATCTTTAAAAATCTTCTTCTTAGAAACTAATCAGCCAGGAAAGCTTAAACTTGTGTGGAAGCGTCCTTAGGTAGTGTAAATTCAAAGTTGTGAAAATCATGATCCCCAGGGGTAGGGTGGGGCCACAATGGGGGGTCAAAGTTTAACAAAGGAATATATATGGTAAATCTTTAAAAATCTTCTTCTCAGAAACTAATCAGCCAGATGATTCTTTATAATTGTTAAGACTTTGGCCCCAGGACAATTCTTTGGCCTCACAAGAAGGTTCAGAGTTTATGTACGTTTATATCCCATATATAAACAATTGTTAAGGATCTTTTTGAGAACTGCAATACTCAACATATGATATGACTATAAAATCGTCCTGTTAGAAAAGGGACTAATGATTATAAACATAAGAATATCCAGGGGAAAATGGATTTTATTTATACAGGATCAACATGTATTATTGTACATTGTCCAGATAGTTTGTATTATGACTCCATTAAGCTGATTTTATCATACCTATTGTTCCTCAGGTGAGCGATGTGGCCCATGGGCCTCTTGTTGTTAATTCGTACTTTGAATCGAGTTTTCTTACCGCATAAATTTATTTATCTCCAGATCAATTGTTCTGCTAATCGCCACACACCCCTTTAAATGTCAGTAAGAACTATCGATACTTCACCACATACAGGTATTTCATTCACCCGGACACGTTACAACTTAGATAACATTTTCTATCGTTAAAATGACAGATGTCCTACGGACCCGGTTTAACGATAGAATTCGTCCCATATACTCGCTTCGTAGCAAATTAAAAAAAATATATCGCGCTTTATCTCGCCTAAATTTTCATATGATTGGTCTTAAATACCTACAATGCTGCTCTGTTAAATCCCACATTACCACATTAACTGTTTTTGCAACGAAATCATTGCCACTTTTAACATAACGTTTGAAAATTCGCTGTTTATGGTCGCCATGTTAATGATAAAATCCGAGACATTCCGAATGCGATTTTCGACAAAGTGGCAGGTAAATTCAAACGTATATATTAACAAAATGCATGGTACGACTCATTAACTGTATATTTTGTTGATTAACATACATATGCTTGTTCATAAAGGTTTGTAATGTATAAAAATGTGTTTTTCCCATGCAGAATATTTTAACATACTTAAAATCGACGCAAAGTTGATCCGCTTCGCAGCTGCTACATTAAAACTATATGGGACGAATTCTTACTGTGACCTGGGCGTAGCCTGGTCACCTAAGCGTAGCCTGTTCACGGTAGGATTATTCTTTCTAGTTACAACTGAAGATATGAATGAACGCGTCGCGTTCCAGTGGCGTAGCTAAGGTTTGTTTAATGTGGAAGCAAATTAAAGCAGGGGATTGGCAAGTTTTCAGCATTTCAGACACTTTATTTTGAGTATCTAGAAAAGGAAGTTTCACCAAAATAACCCCCGGTTTTGATGTGTAAAATGCTTACTTCATCATCATCATCATTAAATTAACGATAAAGAAGAACAAGTAGTGCCTGATTATCAGTCTGGGCGGACTCCGAAAAATGAGTAAACTCCGAAAGTATTTGGCACCCTCATGCATTGCGATTTTCTCAACTTTCGTTTTGTAGCTAATGTAAATAATGGAGAGTTGCCTCCCTTTCCCGTAAAAACGTAAAAATATATTAAAATCCTTCAGAAGCGTGAAAAAAATGGAAACGACTCAGAAATGGTTAATTTTAAAATTATACATCAAAAGAAATGTGGAAATGTTTCAGTAAACAACAGGAAAAATACATACAAATATCAAAACTCACACGTGGTCGACCAGGACTTATAAGATAAGAAAATTAGACTTCAAATTAAAACTTGGAAGTGTGGAGATTGGAATTTAAATGTTGCACTCATGTAAGTATTCAATATTTTTAATATAGGTGATGGTTTTTTTAAAAATACGACTAATTACGATGTATACAAGGTTTTACCGACTGGGCGAGTCAATGCGTGATCAAATGAACGACTACAAAAGAATGACTACAAACGGGATAAAAAAAACTCGCAGTAAAAGTTTATATCACACGCTAGCACAGAAATAATCTTTAATAATAGTGAAATCATGGGGAAAAAAACCCATTAATTTATTCACTTTTATTGACTTCGTCATCAGAAACAGAATTGACCAACTTTGACAGCAAATAAAATTTGATTTGCCCAACGAACGTATATTTTTGCCAAACACATTCTGTTTAAACATGTCTTATAAAGCATTTATACGTATTTTCAGACCTGCATATGAATAATCCGCTTTGCACGATCAATTTTCCTGAGTGCCCTGTTTTCACGTAAAAATGTGATATTTTTATTAACCGCGCATGCGCCGAACTCCTTTTTCGGATATGTTTGCTTTTGAGAAATCACTTCCGTTTACTCTGTTTTCGGAGTCCGCCCAGACTGATTATGTTTAATTTAATTTTCATCAAATAAATCTTGTGCTTTTTCTCCTACTGGTTTATAACATTTTTGTCTACAAAATATACGTGCTTCCGTGCTTCAATGAAAGCAACGCCACTGCGTTAGAAAAATGTTTGACAACCAATGCACTACTAAGGATAAATGGTTTGGAACAATTGCGCTGTTGATGTCCTTCCGACCCGCATGACCAGCAATTGTGGCATTTCCTGTTCTGTTCCTGGCATCTGGGACATCGTCTTGCTTAATTGTTTTTGCGTCGTTCGGCTTCAGTCTGGACCACCTTCTGTAGTTGAGACGCTTCTTTGAGTTGAGCGACCTCTACTTATAGTGCTTTTAATACCTCTAGGATTTCACTTGCCACGGAGGTTTCATCACTCTTCACAGATGCTACTACAGAAGCGCATACTAAATCTAAAACCAACAACGATCCGCACCTTGTAATTCCGAATAATGAGTAATCAATGTGAAAACTAATACTGTGAGTTGAATCAATAGACTTCTGGGTATATCCCTCTAACTATTTTTAGAATTGGTAGGACAGTGCTATCAAAAGATCAACATAATTTGTTTTATAAAAAATGGACACTTAACTAAATTCTCTGCAATATTTCATTATTGATATATAATTACAATTTTAATCATTTTTGATCATCCAGGAGCATTCTTCTAGATAATTAGGCAATGCCTTAACATTCACTGATCCTACAGTTCTTTTTTGTAAGAGCCTTTTACTTTTCTTAGAGCATTTTTCAAGATACACTGTATCGAGCTTTGTTTTCAACCTGGCGAAGGTATCACTTTGCCAAGAAGGAGGATGTGTGATAAAACCATCATCACACTCCTCATCGCTCGACCTAAAATCAACTTTTAGGATTTTTTTAATGAGCTCTAGTTTCTTCATTTTTCCACCCTTTTGAACTGAGCTCATCCAAGACTGCAGATCTCTTTGCTTTCTGAATTAAAAAAAAAAATTCAAGAACAAATTGATTGCATAAATCTTAATAAGCATTACAATGTGAAGAATTTGAAAGTGCAGTTTGTGATCAGTTTATTAAGTAAATTATTAAACTGTGAGGCTTTGCTGAAAAAATAAAGAACATTTTTTACTCAGCTTTTTGAAGTATATACAAATTCATTGGTAGATCACAAATACAATATTGTCCTAAATATAGAAATATCATATTATTGATTAATTCCCAACTCTCTGATTAGCTCTTATCCAACTATATTCACCTGCACATGACCTAGGAGGTCAATATAACATTTGATTTTTCTAAAATAGATCGTCGAATGAATTAAACATCGCGTTTCTCAATTTGTTCAGCTATGGGCTCAAACTAAAACGTTGCTGAATAAAACCGAATATATAATACATGTCTGTATAAATTTGTCACTGAATCATATAATGAGATAATTATTGTTAGGTTTCTTTAATCAATACGATGATTTAGCTACCCTCAAAGTACAATATTCACCGAGCCGGAGGCAAAGTGAAGGATTGTACTTCAATGGCAGTCTGATCATCATATTGATTGAAAATCCCCCACCCCCAGCAATAATTGTATACTATTTTTAGATAGACACTTAAGCTCAAATATCTTTAAAAACGTCAATTAACGGATACAGTGCACATACATCCTTCTTTCTTTCATAGACTACTCTCTTTCTTTTCTGGTCTCGCAGCTCGTCTTGTTGTTGCAAGACAGCTTCTTGTCTTTTGGTGGTATAGTATTTTTCTAAGGCACCTAGTTAAGTATAAAAAAATTTTTTTTCATTTGTATGTTAAACAACAGGATTTTGAAAACGTTACCTTTAATCCATTGTCTTTATCATTGATTGGAGCATGCTTACATCTACGGTACTTCCTGGAGTGGTTTTTATGTTTGTTGGCAATGTGGATGAGCACAGATGCCCACTTAGCTTGCTTCAGTTCACCATCATCTTCACTTGATGAAGCTGTCCAATGACAATGGTTAGCAACAGACTTAAATCCAAGGTCGTATTTGCTCACCGCTGACCTTTTATGATGCTGTTTCAAGTTTCTTAGATACACCTTAGTAAAGTGTTAAACTAGAAGCCGGTTAATTATAAAAAAAAATAATGAAAATCTCAATATATATAGAAATGCATTAACCTGAATTACCTTTTGCAATGTGCAAGTCATCGAAGTAATGATTTTTCTCTGCATGACAGTCTTTCATGTACTTTTTGACCATGGAATTGCGATCAGTGACTAGTGTTTCGATGTTCACATGATCTTTCAAAAATCGCATAGCTCTTTTTAAACCTGCAAGCTCAATGTGATATGATCCTTTGACTGCATTACTCTGCAACAAAGCAACAGCAAAACAACAAAGTATATAATACAAAGTACACTTAAGAAAATTGTTTCCTTCGAAGTAAATGACAGTAAGTGTGCATAAATTTGATTAAATGCCATCTGAATGTTTTACCTGAACAAGCTGAAAATCTAGAATTTTGTTCCTTTCCAGATCCATGATTGTATATGTCCAATATTTAGCAGAGTATCCGGGTGAGTCGCACCTAGCATCTCCACCTACAACAACATCTTGGCTTGGTCTATCCTTTATTTCTGTTAACAACTGGGACTGTTCAAAATCCCAGGTTTTCGTCGCAGAAGGTACAACATAATATGCCTGTAGTCTGTTGTATGTCCTAGCAGTGAACATCTGCAGGTTCATGTTCTTAAATACTTGCAATACTTTGTTAGCATTGCAGCCACTCGTCAGTATGGCAGTAGCTGTAAAAAGATTGGACCAAGACAAAGTGTTGTGGCATGGTTGACTACTCCAAGTAAATTCGTGCCCATTTAA
The DNA here is from genome assembly GCF_902806645.1 of Magallana gigas. Classification (NCBI taxonomy): domain Eukaryota; kingdom Metazoa; phylum Mollusca; class Bivalvia; order Ostreida; family Ostreidae; genus Magallana; species Magallana gigas. Next base: position 123,418 of record NW_022994857.1, on the reverse strand, counting down.
ACATTTTGAAGATGTGTAAATGAATGTCCCTCTAAAAAACTTGATAACAGGTGTACATTCTGCACTACAGTAGCGACACACAGACAACAATTCAGCTAGTGCAGTTTCACTAAGAACTGCTTCTCATCCATGGGTGCTGTATCCTGTCTTAACGTGTAAGTCGCCGTCTGAACTTCCCCTTCACCATCCTCGTCATCATCAACTTCAAGGACAGAGTCATCTGGAAGATAAAGCAAATTAGAATCTTTTGGAAAGTGGAAAATACTAAGTCCACTACCCTTGCCTGCCTTGTTGTTGCAACCAAATGCGGCACAGTTGACCATTATACATTGAAAGCGTGTGTAACATCTATATCTCGATTGTAAAGAAAGAACTGATGCCGATAACTGGGACGAACCTCTGACGTAGAGCCTCTTTATCAGTTCAGAATTATGCATATTCTGACCAGCTGTCTTATCAGCACTACACCGCGGGATATACAAACAGCTTAATAGAAATGCTTGGTTATCTCTTTTTTTATCAGCTCCATTAGCATTTTTTACAGGAAAATAAAAGATAAACAAAATTGTGTCACAAATCCTTTAATGTCACATTTTTTATCAGTTGCAAAGAATAATTTTGCCATTTCAATGCACATAATTTGCTAACATTTTTAGAATTCAACATGAGAACATAGACACTGACGAAGACCTACTACCTCTTCAGGAAATTGACTTTGAATATAAACAGTTGAGAGTAATATTTGTCAAATTAATCTCCTCGTCTTAAAAATGTATATTTATGAAGAGATACGATTTAATTTATTTTAATTTATTATTGTTAAAAAAGTTTATTATCATTTATTAACTAGTTCGGTATATATTATGTAGAAACCGTTTGTGCGAAAAGGTCGTAAGTACCATATTGAAACCGTATGTCTCAAAAAATTGATACATATATCTAAGTCTGCTATTCTCTTCATTGTGCACAATAGCTTAGATTGCAAATCATCATCTTTAACATATTAATTGTGAATGCACGTTTGATATGCCATTAAAAGAAAATGCATTGAACCTTTTTCGTAAAGAGTTATATAGGAACTGTTTTACAGGGGTATAATAAATGAAAATAGTACTATAATATATTATTCATGTGACCTATTCCAAAAAAACTAAACCTCATCCAGCATCCGACACTTGTGTCTCAGATTAAACATTCAAGCCTGTTTGGTGCATCAGTATCATACGACACACAATTCATGCTAGTTTGGTAAAGTTAGAACCAGTGTTAGATTAGAAACTGCTATCAAAGGGCACCTGCTTCAAAAACTTTAACCTCCTCCAGCATCTGAATTTCATTGCCCAGATTCAGCATCAAATTCTTTCAAGTTCATAAGTAGGTCCAGATACATCATTCATGCAAGTTTGGTTAAGATAGGACAAAGATTAAGATACGGGAATGTATACACAAAACTTTAACAAGGTCCGGGCGCCGACGCCGGGGGGACAGCATAAGCTCTTGCCGAGTTCGCCTCGCTAAGCAAAAGAAAGAAATATAATATTTATTGATGTTAATTTATTTCTTAAAGAGTGTTACAGTGGTAAAAATTTTAATACCAATTTAAAGCATTGTGGAGTAGAAATAATTACTCCATTTGCTTTAATCAAAAGAAAAAGTTTTTGCCAGATTTGATAGGAATTATTTTTTATGCAGGTAAATGTGCGACTGTCTAAGTGTTAATTAAAAGATGTTGAATTTTTTTAAACCTCAAAATATTAATTTTTTTACATAAAAAAGCCACAATTTTTCAAAATATATATCATACTTTGTCCCGGGTATTTGCTTCCACCACTTTTCGCTTGATATTTCGATAATAATAAATACCTTTAGGCTCAAACTACGTTCATCAACTAATATGAAAAATGTCCAGATTATCTGTTTTGAAACGCCCCCTCTACCGTTGCAGGTTTTAATACACATCCCAAAATAGAAAGTCTACGGAGAGTTTGCAATGCATCAGCCATTAATAAGCCCGGATGATAATGTTGAAAAATTGCACGAGGCGTCTCGAATACTTCCGAATGAAGAACACATGTAAACATTTCCCATTATAAATTTTTGTAAGAAATTTGCTCTCGTTCCTGTAAACTTTTATGAGTGAAAAGAATAATTTGTCAGTGAGTTTCCATTTCATCGATCGATTTCAACTGTACTTGTTTCACATGTATGTCTATTTTTAATACAAATCATCAAAACGTGATGGAAGCAATAACTTGGGACAGACTATAGATTGGCTTTGTTACTTAATCAAAACCCATTTTGCTTAAAATAGGATGTACAATTTACTCAAATAAATTAGATTCAACATATACCGGTTAATATAACTAGTGATGACCAAGTAAACTGCATAACTGTCTGTGTGCCATACCAACAATTGAATATCACGGAGTATATAGACTACAAAGTCTGTGGAAAGGATTCATTTCATAAATGTAAAATTGCTTTCAAATGGATATTTAATGGTTACTACGTTGTTGTCTTATATACATAAATGCCTTATGGTTTTTGAATGGTTTATTTGCATGTTATAATGCCCCAAAAATGTTTAAACGGACATAAACTGAATGTTTGAATGGAAATAAAAAGAATAAATTTTTAAAATGGTAGTACTTCCCCTTGAAAATTATGGTTGTAAAATGTATTTGTACACAAATCTGTTTTAAATCTGTCATCAGACCAAATAAAACTAATGTAGTCTATGAAAGTTGTGTTGTTTCATGTGCACTTTTACATGTTCTTTTATGGTGATGTATGGTATTGTTCTTCCTTTTTTTTCATCAGATCTTCAAACTGATAACTCGGTGCTTTAACATTTTACTGATATATCTCTTTTCTTTTCATGATTATTAAAAGGTTGTCGCTTTTCTGGTGCCAAATTTAATGCAGCTTTAACCTCATCTTCTTCGTTGTGACACTTCTGTTTGTCTCTGCGTAGTGCTGACTGCATTTGGTTGCAAATTGGGCATGATCCAACGGTTATTTGTTCGATCTTTTAGGTATGTGTGGTCTTCATTTCCGACATTATTTTTGTAGTTTTAGAGGGGTAGAAAATTGACTTGGTTTTCATTAATAAAAGTAAGCTTGCACATTCTCGTCATTCTAATTATCAAGATATTTAACAAACTAATTTAAGGAATTAGAGTCTCTGTTTGGTGTGAACTGTGAAGAGTTATCTCTTGCAAGAAGATGGCACTGCTGGCCCTAAAAACCCTGTCCATGTGAAAATCTCCTGTCTTTTCCTGTCATTACCAAGATTCAGCACTCATGTTTTTCAAGTCCATTAGTAGGGATGTTGGCTCCTCTTTCTTGGTAGTCATAGTCTGTGGTGAGGATGTTGGCTCCTCTTTCTTGGTAGTGATGGTCCGTGATGGGTTCGTTTTTAAAAACGCTGTTTTTTTTTGACAGCAATTGCTGTCGTTTCTTGCTATAGGAATTTATTAACCCGCTGCATACCTGTAGCTATGTCATCCGTGGTTTCAATGATCTATACGAAAATGGACATTGTTGATTACTTAAGAGCACCTTTCGATCGAACACTTTCATATATATTACACATTTCCACCATCTTCTACCTCTGACCATTCTTTTTTTTAACCTAGCGGTATAAAACGACTTTTAAACCTGGAGAACAATCAGAGAATAAATATCGCTCTTTTTTTCGAAAACATAGTACGAGGCACCCATTAATATACAATGTTTTAGTTATTAAACCGAATGGGCGAAATTTGACTTGTCAAACCACCCATTAATATTAACGATAGCATTAAATGCGTGCTTTTGATCCCCGAATCGCTGTCTTTTACGTCTACCAGAATCATGTACTTAATAGAGACGTTGGTTTTTACTATCCTCAGATGGAGTTCTGATAATAATAGTTTCTTAGATCATTAATTGATAGATTGGTAAGCGGTTGATCAATTTGTCATGTGACTTGACTAACCGGTTTGACTCTGAGGGTGTTTTTCATATTGTTCTCGTGTCAGAAGGAATCTTTTTGGCATTTCAAGATCTGGCATGTTTGGTTTTAGTTAATATAATAATCTACTTCTGCAGTTCAGTCATTGCGATTAGGATTTATTAATTAACAAACTGCATGATTAATTCATTGACATAAGCACTGCACCTACCTGGTCTAAACGTAGTCTCAAGCTACTTTATTTTCAAAATTTTGGTAAGTCAGTATATCAGTATATTAATTTGTAAAATAAAAAATGAAAACAACTCATTTTTATTACATCATAACTAAGTTCCACAGAGATCAAATAAACTACGAATTACGATTAACACGTAGTGCTCCTATTTCAACATATATATGATTCAAAGTGTATGTTTTTTATTGGCTTAAAAATGCTGTTCTTCAGAAAATCATAAATGTTTTTCTAAAATAAATCATGAAGACCATGATTCCTGCGACACTATTAATTGTCAGATCTAGGAATATATAAAGTACATTAATCTTACACATGGAGCCTACAACTTTTAAATTGTGACTATATCATTTTAACATGTAAATTACTACAACTGTCACACTATTATAATGCTCTGTTGTGTGTAGGAAAACTCCTGTTTTCAAAATCTTTTTAAGAACACCAGTACTCTAAACTATTCTAAACTCAATTTTTTAACAATACAAGTTCAAATTGGACATTTGTTCATTTTTAAGGATAAAAAATATAAAAATACAGGTACCTTAAATAAGAAAATGACCATAAATATTAGTTTGTACGAAAATGTATTTATAATTATTGAAATATCAACCACAATGTGATAGAAGCAGAAATGTGGGACTGATGAAACATGGTTTTTCTCCTGTTTGATATGTGAAATGAATAAAGTACATGCAAAGCAGATCTCTGGAAAAGGCACCAATACCTTTCAAACTAATCACTCAAAAAGACCTGTAAAAATAAATTTACAAGTATTTCTTTCTTTCTTTTTAACAATGAAAGCAAATGTCCTATTCGTATAGGCAATACACTTTGCAGGGAACCTTTAAATAACCCTATATTAAAATGCATTGAGTATTTGAATGATTGAAAACTTGTTAAAATGTAATCGAAAAAGGTGCTAGCACCTTTGCATGATCAATAGCAATATGTGATGTAAAATATTATCAATTTATAAGAAGAAAGTTACCTCTGGATTTTCATCTTCATTTGAAAGCAGTCTCTGTACATCTTCATGGACAGCAGGATGGCTGTATTCCGTGTGGATTATATTTGGGAATCTTGGGTAGATACCACATTGCCCCTCTCCTTGAATAACCATTTGTATCTGCTTGACGTTGACCCAACAATTAATGAACTTTTCCCACCATGTATGTTCCGATACGGACATCATCTTTGACCAAATTGACAAGCTTTTCTTTTCTTAATATTTTGGATATCGATCTTCTCAAATGGTGCCAGCAACAAAGGTGGTGCAGCTGTTGGCGTTATTAGGGATCCGTCAACCCTTTGTTTGAAGAAACGACCGTCTAAAGTATTCCATGAAAGGTCCACATTCTTTCTGTAGTAGATGTGTACATCTCCTATCATTTCATTGAGTTTATACCTTCTCAAATATAAGTAAGATATGTTAAGCATATGTTTCTCAATTTTCAAATTTTTAAGGTATCTCACTACACCCATACTTATACTTTTGATGACACTACATAACAAGATGGCGTTTTAAATATTTTGTTAAACTGTTTACATCGTTCGATGCGGTTGTATAGCGTCTTAGCTCAGTGGCTAAAGTTTTGGACTTCTGAACTGCAGATCATGAGTTCGAATGCGCCTGGAGCTTTTTATAATGATTACTGAATTAAATTTTCGAGAATGTAATTTTTCATCCAAAGATGCACATTGTTTGCCTATTTGACTTTACTTCTTATCCATTATGATATCTATCATAATCAAGTAACTTTCTGCTGATTGGAGAAAATATTTCAAGGTGAAGAGAGCCACCTTAAGAACAATATCATACCATTACATTCACCATATCGAATCTAGAATACTTAGTAAACAAAAGAAGTGGCTAGGACATATGAATATAAACCCACCAAGCGTAATTGTAATATTGTAATGATTGTTAAAGTGATATTGTAATATGGTAATGACTGTTAAAGTGATATATCTATGAACCCAAAATTTTAATAATATTTACCGTAGATAAAATTTTAATACTGGTGTGTCATGTTTTACAATGTATTATCATCAATGATGTAAACAAGATTTAAACAAGGATCTATTCTTTCATTTAACATTTTTTTTAACAATACTTGTTTAATTCATGATCAATCTCACTGCCAGTGTAATTACTTTGCTGCTGAAACGCCCCATAAGATAAAGATAACACTCTGCTTGATAAGAGTGGCTATATCAGAAATGATTGAGGCAGTCTTCTTTAACTAGAATCATAAGTCACTCTCTAGTTTGACAGTTCTAATTTGTTTCTTATCCTTGAACCGCCACTACATGATAATTAATCTCACAGGACAATTGTAATTTTTTATTCTGGGTGGGTTACTGTAATTCATTTAATTTTACACTGTCAAGTCTGTTAATTAAAAACAAGTGTTGTTTTATTTTCATATTATGTAAAGTGTGTCATAAAGGGTGCAGGAAATTAGCTAAACGATCAAGGTATAAATATTTATAATACTTATAGTATATACTTTCCAAAGAACATTTTCAGAAAGCACTGTTGATAATATTGTGTCTGAAGTCTTTGATGACAATAAATTCTATAGAAGAATAACTCTTACAGACTTTTACTACATGTTTGACCTTGACCTTTGGATCCCTTGAATTTGTTGCTGTAAGGATAGTAGCTGTTCGTTCCTCGGTTTCGGTTGATATGGTCTCTGCGATTGGGAGATATGTTTGTTCCACTGCAGCAGTAACTTGTCTTGTCTTTATGATTTAATTTATCGGCCTGTTCTTTTTCATCTGGGATCGTCGGATTCAGTCCACCACTTTATCACCGTGTTTTGGGTGATATTTTAAACTTTAATAACGTAATAAGTTTCATCGAAAATGGGACAGGAGACGTTGAATATAAGTTATGATGTCTATTTCTTACCGTCCGAGAAAAAAGGGAAGTAAAAGACAATCATTAATAATCACAAAAAATAATGCTAGCAATGCCACTTTAAACGGGCCTATTACAAACATGGGAGGGCTTGCAGTAACATGTGCACGGATTACCATTAAGACAATTCTTACATATTTGATTAAATAAAAAGAACATTGCCTAAGACGCATTATCCAGGCACTGTAATAAACGAATATGGGGTGACACTGTAATTTCAAGTGTATGGACTCCTTAAAAAAACTAAACATACTCAACATCGCAGGATTGAAGTGAAAATAGATGAAAGTCTATCACAAAATTAAAACGGGAAAATTAAAACTGAAATGGAAATTAAACCACGATTATAGCCGTTAAAGCCGAAAGAGACGGATAATAACTTTCCGTTTAACAAATTTTAACAGGTTATACATTTGGATATTAAGATAAAACAGGAAAACGAATTTCAAAAGTATTAGTCTGAAAGGGATTTGGAAACTGCAAACAATGAAATGAAAAGACTTAGCAACAAATTCCAAAATAAACATTTCCGAAATTAAGTGATAATAAGAAGTCACAATTAACGCATTCATACAAAAAGTATATAGAACGTGATATAAACAATAAATTTGCACAAGATATATATATAATTAAAAATTTCTAGAGTAGTCCAAATGGATGGACATGTCTCCTCTGATACTATGACACCCTGAATGCTACTGGATGACTCCGTTGTTGCAGTTGTTGGGCTCATCACTCTAGGACTTTGAAATGCAGTGACTTAATGTGGCGTTTGGATGTTGCTATGTTTGTTTCCAAAGTGTCTTCACCTCTTTTTATGGCTTTGTTGTTAAATGCTCTTGGTTCTTCTGTGCATGCTTCATCTGATGATAGAGTCCCTTCCTTCTGGGCATGGCACATGTCATCCTCATATTTACGTATTAAAGTATGGAGTTTCTTCTTTTTTAATTTATCTGAAATTACAATTATTTGTATAACATGTATAACAAACAACTTCTGTGCATTACTTTCAATTTTATATGTAATTTTATCATACAAAAACTGAGAAAATTAAGGAGGTTTAATCAGTGCACAAATCCTCGCTCACAAAGGTCACATCATCAAACCATTCTTCTAAGTCTGTGCATTTTGAGTCATTAACTTTCATCATTTCTTGGGTGGAGGACACTCAACATCATCTAAGACTGGAAGAGTAGTTGATGAACTGAATCTGATGTGAAAGCTTACCCTGAAGTTTTTCCTTTATGATTTTCGCAAGTAAGTTCTCATTAAGATCAACAAGAGATAATGCTTTAGTCAAGAGTAGCTGATGAGCAGAAAGTTTCTCTGAATCTGGTAAGAAAGTTCAGACCTTTAGTATCTGGATTAAGTATTGCTGCAACGCAATGAGTGTGATTTCCTCATCATGTTTGGCAATTTACAAACTATGGGGCCGATTCCAATAGATGTATCGAAATAAGAAAACATGGCTCCATACATGTCATCTTTCTTTAAGTCTTTAATCTCCGCAAGGATATCTGCTAGATCGTACAGTTTTTTTTCCGGTCTTTGTTTGATAGCTTCGGGAAGGATACAAGTTTAGCTTTCAAAGCACTATCAATCATTTCAGGGCTGTCGTATTTGAATAACCTTTTCTATAGTTCTGTAGCATTTAATGCACACACCATTATTGCTAGAAGTTACTTCAGTTTTAAAGCAATACACAACTTGTCTTATATTTTCTATGCGATCTTTGTTAAGTTTTAATTTCTTATTTAGATACTTTTTTCACTTCCATTTTCCCCGTGGCGCTTAATTTTGTCTGTTTAAATGAAAATCCACATAATGTGCATATATTCGAATTATAGTAGACCCGTCTTGGTGTCTTGGGTTGGGGATATCGGTGGACGCCATTCTCGCTTCAAATGCACTTGCTAATAACAGATCTCAGTGAAATCGGTTGAAAACATTTTTGCTACCCACCATAATCATTGACAGTGAACCAGTCTAACTAGTTTACGCTCGCTTTATCGAAGAACACCGACAAAACCGATAACTTCCGACAAGCGCAGATAACCCATGATGTTCAAGCATCGTGAATATATTTAGAGGGCGCTTCATTTTCAGGATCTTGAAAACGCAAACCTGATTGGTTTAAAAAATTGACAGCCTAAGGTCACTCAAACTTGAACCCTTATGCAGCTTATTTAGACCTTCCAGGCGACCATAAAAAAAAAGGAGCTAGTGGAAGGTTTGATTTTAATCAGACTGATGTAGTTCTTGATAGTTTGAGGTTTTGCGAGGATATGGGTAATGCCATATTGTCTGTTTTCTTGAGTAGACCTGGTCTCAGTTTTCTCTAGCACAAAGATCTTCGTGTTGGAGCCCTGAAACTATATAACAGAAACAATATAAATTCCTGAAACTATATAACAGAAACAATAACAATTTATTTTAGGGTGTAGGATAATGTTTTTATTATATACATTTTAGGTCATTGACCTGATGTATGAAAACTAGTGAAGAAATTTAGATTATATTATTGAAATTAAAATATCATTTGTTATATTCTAAGATGTCATTGGCAGATTTTCATTTTTATTCCGAAATATTACTGGTACAAATCGGGTTTTTATGTTCGAAGTCGATCGAAATATCCGACGCAATTTTTCGATGTTTTTGTGGCTGATGCCATGCAAAATTCTCAAGATTTTTATCTTGAATTTTGTATAAAACTCTGAAGCGGTATAAGGAGGTGTTTCAAAATAGGTTATTTGGATTTCAGATAGTCTGGACTTCTTTTATATAAGTCGATGGTCAGAATTTGGACTCATATCGTAGGTATATACTAGCTTTTATCAAAATATCAAGCAAAAGATGCTAGAAGCAGAAACTTTTGACTGATAATAATTATAATAGTAGATAAACCATGCATCCAGATATATTTTGTATTGAAATTGTTTGTTGAAGTATATTTCTCAATTATTTTTTGTAAAAATATATTTTTATCCACCTTATTTTTGTTGGTATGTATATAGCATATACATACCTGTCAATGATTTGTTCAATGTTCAGAATAGTAATTGTGTGTCAGTTTTTTGTCTAAAAGTTAGCTAATTTAAATTTATATATCCAATTTAATGTAACCATGGTAGTTGATTTCTACTTCCGGTTTTAGTATTTGAATGAAATCATTGTGTTGCTACTTTGATATAATTTGAATGGGATTAAAGTTTAAGACTTTTAAAATTAAATTTCATTTCATGAGTAATGGTTGGAGACTTTTAAATAATTTCATTTATCTCTTACTGAAGGTTCAATTGTTTGTGATGGTCAGACCGGTGCGAATACCGGCACCAGATAACTCAGTTGGGAGAGCAACTGACTAGAGATTCAGGGGGCGCGGGTTCGAATCCTGGTCTGGTCCGTCATCAATTCTGACCGCGCCCGTTACATTTGGTGACGTGACCAACCCCTGGAACTGACAGAACACTCCTCTTATCTGGTCTGGCTAGTGAAGGTGATATACGCCGAAGACTGGTAGATACCATACTTCTTCCTCCTTGTGAACAGGTGGTGCTACCTCGACATGCTTATGATCAAAAAGTTTCTGCTCGAAATCAATAAAATGTTTCTGTTTAACAGGATCCCTTTGAGAACTAACGTTAAAACTTTTGGCTATGTCCAAAGCCATTGAACGATTATTTGGTAAACGTGGGCGCTGGCTCTTAAATGGAAGTGGGGCCTGCCAGTTTCCGTCCGATATCTTTAAGAAGTTTCTTTCAATATCCTCTCGAAAGATTCTGTCTTCTGTAGATTTTCCGACGACATGATGGTGGTGTAACCAGTTCTTTTTTAACAGTAACCTGGTCCAGCTCCTGTTCCATGGGGTTCTACGTCTGGCCATGCTTCTCCCGCGACCTAATCTTCCCCAAGGGGTACTTGCGGTATCTCCTCAGAAGATACCGCAACAGAAAGCCGATAACGATTAACCCCGACTTGATAATGGCCGTTAAGGCCATGTCAAAGGCTTCGTTTACTGAAAAAAAATAGTAAAAAAAATATATTACTTCACTGTGATAAGCATGTATGTTTTTAAAGTCATATCAAAGACCTCCATTACAAATATCATAAACAAAATATTAGTTCATTTCGACAAGAATGTATAAATCAAAGGCCTGAAGGGCCATAATGGCTTACGGGTTTGATAGGACTATATTTACATGGATCGAGTATTATTCCCTCTATTTCTTACGGAAACTTTAGTTTATTTATAGCTCTATAGAAAGTAACTAGCTACATGTAATTCATAGATCTATAGAAACTAACAGGACCGATATCAACATGCCCCATTTGTTGATTGGTCGAACCTTAGTGACCGAAACAGACAGGATTGAAATCTAGATGCCTCTTTTATCAATTGGTTGAAACCACCATTGCTTTTAGGAAAATCATAGACTGCATAAAATAATAATGATGATGTCAGACTCAAACTCCACTATGAGACAATTTGTTTCTTTCTTTTATCCAACGACTGAAGTACATTAACTGTAAATTCATTCAACTTTATATAGGACACAAAAACACTTAAAACCAACATGCTCTCAAATATCAGTATACCTTGTACTCCTACGCACTATGAACTTGCGCGAGAGTTGGTGCACGGTGCGACGTAACAGCGCCACAGCCAGCGCGAAATCACTGTGCGTAAAAATAATATAACCAAATGATGAAATGTACTGCATGTTATGTACTATAATTAATGAATTCTCATATGTATAATTGTTCATATTTTTCTGGATTTTTTCTACTTTTTTAAGAGGCTGACCTTCACAAGCTTTTATAAGAAATATAGATTCACAAGGCAGTTCTAATACCTTCTGTTTTAATTTTTTCCCTTTGTACAGAGATAAACTGCATGTTATGTACTATAATTAATGAATTCTCATATGTATAATTGTTCATATTTTTCTGGATTTTTTCTACTTTTTTAAGAGGCTGACCTTCACAAGCTTTTATAAGAAATATAGATTCACAAGGCAGTTCTAACACCTTCTGTTTTAATTTTTCCCCTTTGTACAGAGATAAACTCTTTGAACGGGGGGAGGGGGGGGGGGGGTTACAAGTTTGCAATTACAGCAAACTTGTTTTGACACCAAATTTAATTAAAATTAATTACTGCACTATAAATTTGCAGTCAGTCTCTCTTCACATGACATGTATACACAGTCATTTTCAGAGGCATACTAGGCCTATACGATGTCTCTATGTTATAGTAATGTGACATCGCTTCCGTATATGACTTGCAATCAAGCTTAACTGTGTATTGTTTTCTTATTTGAGCACATTTGGTCTCAAGTTTCCAATATTTTTACGACAAATAAACAGTTCAATCATAGCACAACCAAGGTAACACCATTGAGGGAATATTGTGCTATTTTTAGATCTTGGAAAATCCCCAACATTTGATAATGGCGGAGGTGTCGAAGAAGGCACGTTATATTAAAACAAGTAGTAATTGCCCCTCTATTTATGCATTTATTACCGATTTATACTCCCAGTTTCAATATACCTCAATCATAAGTTCAGTTCTTTAACCGTTAAACACTTTCCCCCTTGCTGAGATCGATGTCGATCGAAGTTAGCGACGCTCTCTGCGGATGCAAAAATGTTTTTATGAAGATTGAACGAAATAACGACAACTTTACATTTACTTATCACTGTTAGGATCTGAAATAATTGGGAAAAGATTGTTTGCTTATAATACATGTAAGTATGCATAGCGGAAAGCATGGCGACACTGTGTGATGCATGGCGGGGGCCTATACATCTATGCAAAAACGGCCTAGGGAAAACACTGCAGTCAATATTCATTCGCGTTAGATTTCGAGTTTATTTAAATAAAGTCAATTCATATTGGTTACAATAAAATAAGTGATAATAACATATGGAAAGTATAATCTTGCTTAAAGATATTTATTATGAACAACAGACAGTTAACTTTGCAACATTCGAATAGAACTATTTTTTGTCGCGCATGTTCAGATAACTGAACTCTTTGCCGTAAAGATTATCCGACAACTAGATGGCCGTAAGCCATAAAAATCATGACAGATTTTTAAAAGCTTCATCAAACGTCATAGTTCATAAAATATAAAATAATTTTAACTTATTAAAGATTTTTCATAACATAAAATTACTTACTTGTCTAATTCCCATGCACAGCTCATGCAAATAAAAAAAGTTACATGAATGTGTTTTCCTCTACGATTAAGATTTCTTCTAATGTTATATATATATATATATATATATATATATATATATATATATATATATATATATATATATATATATATACACTAAAAACAACCATGTACTTGGGTCTGTCACTTAAAACCTGCTTATTGGAGCGATTGCACATACAAATGGAATATGAAATAAAGTTCCCAGTTGAAATAAGATATCATGTACATCAATATAGACTTGATTTTTTAAATTTTAACAATTGTAACAGCAAACGTATGTTCAAACCCGTTAATGGGGTCTGACCCCTTAATAAAAAATGGGTACCGGGTTATTTTGGCGAATCCAGGATTTTCCAAATGCAAAATGAATAATTTTTAGCAACCGAACAAATTTTAATGTATGGATTATCAGCATATATTCACAGACAATTATTTTTCCTTTTTTTAACTATGTATAAGCCGAGTATATATTTATGTTCCATTTTTTGTCATGCTGCTCCGTGTACATAAATTTACGTAAAGGTTTAAAAGACTGAGCATTTTTCGTAAGTCCTGTGTTTTCCCAGTTGCTTGATACAATTATTTAACTGGGTTTTTTTTGCACTGTTCAGTATTGAATATATATTTTGGATGTCTTCGGTCCTATAACACCTGGCAGTGCCGACAAATTGAATACCACGCGTTAGAAATGTGACGTCACCGTTTCCCCGCAAGCACTTTTTAGTCTGGTACAAGTTTCTCTAAAGTTTAGCGTAAATATATTATGATGTAACATTTTAATGAGAAAATTACTTTCCTTGTTTTATGAGTTTAAAGCAAGTATAAAATAGAAGGAATTTTGCAATAAATTGAAGATAAAAGTGCGCAAAAATGCATGATTTCGGGGAAACAGTATATGCGTGATTTTGCGTTAGAAATAGGAAATAGTATATGGATTTCATGGAGACGAAGAATCTCGGTTATGAGAAAAACAAAGATATCCCATGTGTATTCATTGGCATTCTTGTACGGTGATTCTATCTTTTCTGAAGGGTTTTCTACTTCCTGAAAAGTAAACATACGTAATCAGAGAACACTTCAACGAATGTCGTCTTTAAGATAGGTAAAGTCCCACATTAAACTAATTATTAAGTATTGTACATCCCAAGATGCAACAATTTTGATCTGAGAGGGCTTGCAGTTACTTGAGAATAGACTCATCAAACAAGTATCAAACTATCCGCTCATCAGGAAAATGTAATTCAAATCCAGGATCTGAAGCCAGTCTGAGAGTGTTCATGCCTTGAGGAATCGTCCTTGCATGTTTGGTTCAGATAGGCCTTATAGTTAATTGTTCAGATAGGCCTTATAGTTAATTATTAATGAAAGTGCTCCAAAAAACTTAAACCTGGGAACTCATAAGGAAAATGTAGGTCAGATCCAGCATCTGAAGCTAGCCTGGTAGTGTTCTTCTTTAGGAAGTTTGGTGAACATATAATTTATAGTTACTTGGAAATGAGATCTGCTCCAAAAAGTTTATTCTGGTCACTCATCCAGAAAATAAAGGTCAGATTCAGTATCTGAAGCAAGTCTAGTAGTGTGTTTCCCTAGATGTACATAATCAATGAAAGATTAGTCATCATAGGGCTTATTTTTACTTGGGAATGATACCTGCTCTAAAAACTTTAACCTTGTCACTCATCTGGGAAATAAAGGTGAGATACAGCATTGCAGCAAGCCAGGTAGTGTGCATCCTTAGGTGTATCAACCATGCAAGTTCGGTCTACATAGAGCTTAAAGCTACTTTAAATGAACCAGCTCCGAAAACTTTACCCTCGTCACTCAGCTGGAAATGTAGGTCAGATCCAGAATACAAAGCAAGCCTAGTTCCATGCATCCTTAGATGTATTAGCAAGTTTGGTCAGCATAGGTCTTAAAGTTACTTGGTAATGAGACATGCCCATGAAAAATTTAACTTGCTCCAAAAACTTTAAAGTGGTCATTCCTTAACTGAAATTGCAGCATGAAACCTTGACTGGAACAGTAAGGCACATTAATGAAGGACAGAGAATTAGTGGGATACCGATGCTGATGCCAACACCGACACCGAGGGTATCAGATTAGGTCCCCCAACTTCGTTGAGGTGAGCTAAAAATGAATGACAATAAACAAACAGAATATCAGGAAAACCTTTAAAAAATACATATTATCAATGTACCTTATTTTACATAAGGGATTAATTTATAATTTTTAATCAAATTTATAGATATAAATACCGGTACTTGACTGCAAATTTACTGGCCGTCCCAGTGCAGCAGCTTTGAAAGCATTTACTACTTCTGGATTTTCGCAAAATCCCTTCATGTGTCTGGGAGCTAAAAAATAGTAGAAATCGTTTAAAAACTGTATTTGCAAGTATTACACATCAATATAACAGTAAACCAAATGATACATGTATTTAACACGAAACATAATATAGCATATGTCTAACGTAACAACTCACTTTTTTCCCCTTCTAATACATATTACATGTACATTATCTAATCACCCTTCAGGTACAATAAAACCAGGCTTTGAGCCTGAGGTGCATCATTGAACCAGTTATAATATCGGACTGGAATATACTGGGGTTAAATTTGTGTATACACCTACTAAGGGAGGTTACAATATATTGACAAAGGCAATCGTATGGTCAAAACAACCGACAAGTAAGTGAACTACAGGTAGATATCATAATACTTACAAGTTCAAAGTGTCTGCTATGGACTTCCAGGTCTCTTCTTTTATTTCCCGTGCTTTCCCTTGATCCCCACCCCTTTCATTTTTCGCTGTTATTAACCTAAGTATATCTTTTTCAGCCATTTTACAAAGAAATAACAAACAGACGATAGATTTTTTATTGCCTACAAACATTACGTAGAAAATGCGCGATATTATTAATGTAACAACTCAACTGAGTTGAGGGAAAAAATACACCTTAACTGAGGTAATCCTCAGCGCAATTGGTGACGGTGATTTGAGGAAAACCTCAGAGAAGGAAACCTTAAGGACTTGAGTTGAGTACTGAGGTTGAGGGAGAGGAAAGTTTGGTGAGGGCGGGGCCAGGAGAGGTCGATTGCATAAGGCAACACTAAATTTACTTTCCTAAAATAAGTTATTTCATGGTGATATGATCGTATAAGTTACTCTTAATGTATATCTTTTTGAACGTTCAATAATTTTCAGTGTAAAGCAGTATGCTACAGGATGCACTAAATTTTGCAGACATTGATAATATTCTTTTAGCTAGGGGACCTGACTGAACTATAGCAGCATTTAATGAACGAGCAGGATTTGAGGACCGTTAGAGGAAAGGTATTGTTTTTTTTTTAGAAATAGTTAATTAGTCATATATTTAACTAGATGCTGTCATTAGACAGTAATACCCGCACTAAGTGTTTGCCCCTAAATAACACTGTTTTGTACCAGTTTAATAAAAAATGAAGGCCACATGCAAGTTCCGGTAATACATTTAATAATTATAATTTTAAAACCTGAAGGGCGAGATCCCTTCCCATATGATAATAACACACGAGCAGCACTTTATGTGCAAATTGGGGTTGAACTATTTGCATGTGAATTTAATCAATAATTTTAACTTTTCATGTCATAGAGAGTATACTGGTCTATATAATTATTACAAACAAAATTACAGTATGCCCGCTCTCCGTGGCAATACCCGACATAAAAGATTTGCTTCTGTTAGCTGCGGTCTGTAGCTTCCTGTCTAAAAAAATCGGATGGACGACCTGGGAGCTACAGGGCTACCCATTGAAAAAATTGTATATTTATTGCGCTAGTGCTAAATAAATGAATTATTAAATAAAACGTGCGCTAGTTTTCGACTAACTTACCTTATTTATACGCAAATTCGGTGAAAACAATTAGTACCATTAAATTCTTCATGCATTTTACTACTGATATCGTCTCTCCAGTTGCCTCGTATAGTCTTTTAAACACCATCACCAGTCCCGTAAATTCATGTGGTGCACTTTGTTTACATGTAAAAACGGCGACTCTCGATCTCGATGTAAATTCAACATACTTGATTTTCCGAGGTCGGTAGCGTGTTTCGGAGAAAGTCTGAGGCAAATAGGAAAAGCAAGAGGTAAGTGATAATCCTACCAGCTCTAAAACCTTTAACGTCCTCCAGCATCTGAAATTTAATACCCATATTCAGCATCCAAGTCTTTCAAGTCCATAAGTAGGTCCAGATGCATTATCCATGCAATTTTGGTGAAGATATGACAAGTAATAGCTTAGATACAGGATCTGCAACAAAAACTTTAACCAGGCCCGGACGCCCACGCCGGGGGTATAGCATAGGCTTTCCTTGACTTTGTCTCGGTGAGCTAAAAATGAGCTCAAATGGCATAAATTACTTTGATGTCATAAAAAAGCCCTTAGCAAAAGATTATACCTACAAAAATAAATAATGTACAGAATACTTCAAATAACATATATACTGTATAATATGCAGCAGAGTTGAAAACACAACATGTCATAAGAATCGTTTTCTAAATTCAATTATAGCAAACTTCAGGTGAGGAACCCCAACTTCCTGTTGTAAGGGAAGGGAGAGGAAAGCGGGGTAGAGGAAAACGAGGAAGAAGATTTCTTAAGGCCAAGCTATTTGCAGTGTTACAAGTATATTTAGGGCTCTCATTTTTAATACTTAATCTAAAATTTATTTTTATGAAAAAATTCTTTAAACAAGAATTAAATCTCTTGCAGAGAAGCCCCTCTGCGGGGTCAGCACGGGCATGGAGAGCGACTTTCCGGTAGAGGGTGGGGTCAAAGGCTCCTTCTTGAAACTTAGCTCCTGAAAAAGCGTGGGCTCTGTCGTATGGGCGAGGTCGAGCTGGGGGCGCAGACCTCCTGTCTCTCTTCAAAATGAAGTCGCGAGGAGATACCGCAGCATAATCCCCATAGCGACAATCGCCGCTATGATAATGGCGGAAAGCGCCATATCAAACGCTTCGTTCACTAAGAATAGTAAAAAATATATTACTTCACTGTGATCGTAATGTATGATTTTAAAGCCATATCAAAGACCTCCATTTCATATAGCTTAAACAAATAAAAAAATGTCTGTTTTTAAAAGCATTATTAAAAGTTTTAGTTCATAATAAAAAAATATATTTCTAACGTTTAAAAAAAAATTACGTACTTGTCTTGTTTCTTATGCTCAGTTCATGCAAAAAACCAACAAATTACAACAACAAGAACAAACACAACAATAAAACAAGCAAGAATAAATAAAAAAAAAAAACAACTACAAAACAACATGCAGTCATACTTTAAACAAATAATTATTTATTTCTGCGCCATTTCCAACATCGTTACATCATCATCATCATCATTTTCAAATTCCCTAATGTGCCGAGTTACGTGTATGTGTTTTTGTGCACGATTAAAATTTCTTTTATACATGTACCAGTATATAAAAAAATGCTCATAATAAAATGGGAACAAAAAATAATAGGTAAAGCAGTTTGTCGTGTTTTGTACTGCGAGACTCGTTGTTTGCCGATCCGATGGTGTTGATTCCAGTTTGTATGTCAGCAGTCGTCTAGTCCGTCAAATTTGAGGTAAAATGTAAAAAATCATGCAATGAGGAAGTGACTACAGATGGTAGTGTGACATTTGTAATTTAAGGGGAAAATCATTTTGTTTAAAAATAAAGATGAAAGCATTCCGACATTAACCAATTGCAGTCTTCTCCATATTAACAGAGGAGTGCACAAAAAGCACACACACAAAAAAGTTAATCATAAGTTTTCATAACTTAACTTATTCAATCTTTTGAGGAAAAAAAAAACAGATTACGCCAGTTCGCGCGCGCTGTCAATCGTAACGTTCGAACGCGCAGAAAAATAAAAACTTTAATACAGTGTTAGTTTTTCCCTCTATATTTAACAGAAATCTAAAAGAAGTTCGTTCAATAAACGATACTAATCTAAAAAGAAGACACATTGACTGAACAAGAGTTTACTCACGCTTCTCACTGGTACTTCCCCATACAAACCTCGCCGTGGTCATATCTAAAAATAAAATTGAAATTTCCACTTCGTCTGCTTTGATATTTACGAAATGCATTTAAAACTATGAAATAACAGAAACAATCTACAAGAATCGGTGAGATTCAGCAAAAACCTTGGCAAACAACACGTCCGTTCACAAGAGAACACGCCATGATGAATGACCGATAACGGTGTCACGTGTCATACAGGATATTGCACAACAAAAGAGGATTCAGAGATCGGCGAGGTCATGTGACAATAATGTTATCTCTCTATCGATTAGTTGCAAAACTATTGAAATCCTATTTCTTGATTTTTCAGATTTTTAAAACTCTTTAGAATTTTTTTTACTCACTTAAATAAAAAAAAAAATCAACTCTAAAATGCAATAAATGAACTGTTTTCCGATATTGTTTTTTAAAATTAAATTACAAATAAAATCGAAAAATACCCCCTTCACAGATAAGTTAGCCCTCGAGCATAGAGTCATTTCTTAAATATCAACCAATCATACAACTCTCATATGACCCAAACACCTTTGACCTTTCACACTCCAAACTCAACCAATGAAGCGTAAAACACCATGAATATGAATGAAATGTGGAAACGTAGTAAATTCCAGTGATATGTAATTCACTATGTTTATAGACGATGATGAAAATGATATATGAATATGAGTACAATATATATCAATATATTAAAATAAATATTGAATAAATGAATAATTAACCCTGTAACATTCCTGTTATATCTTATCTTGATTCTGAGTGGTCAGTTTATCTGGCAGCGGCAAGTGACCCCGATTTGTAACTTGTTGGAAATAAATTCTAGAATAATGAAATATCTTGTGATGTGTGTATTAACCTATAATTGCTTTTACTGCAAAGACTGCTAAGAAAACTGCTAAAAATAACTGCTTACCCTTTTACCTATGCAGTTTTGACCTGCCACTAAAATCATTACTGCTTGGAACTGGCTAAAACTGCCCTATAATTTGAAAACTGCTTAAGAACTGCCTTTACACAGCTCAAATAGGCAGTTTATTTTGCCGTGGGCGCTTAATTGTCTCTCTATTATTTAAATTAAGTTAAAATATCCCTCCACTGTGGTGGACACACATGAACTCAATGACAGTGGCACACTCCCATTATAGTGGTCGACCTTCAAGCAGCCTGACAAAATGTTAGTACAAGGCCTTGTCACAAGGTTCGCTTTGCTGTCGCCCAAATTTTGATGTCTACCTCACCAGACTTTCCGTTTAGAGTTGGTGGTTTCAAGGACTTCTGATATCTGTTGAATTTAAACAGATTTTAACTGATATCATCTTCAATTTAATAATTAAAAATACACACATATCATAATTAAGCTCTCAAGTAACACCTTGCAAAATCCCAAATGGGAGTGATATTGTTCATGGATAACAAAGACTTGACAAAGGAGTATCAATTTTATCACAAATGTTTCAGAACCTGACCATTCAATGTTTGATTCTTCAACTCGCTGTCACCGTCAAACATCCCTACTAAAATATTTTCTTAAGGTATCCGATCCATATTAGGACCGAATTTTTCCAACCTTGAATATCCATCATGTATTTAATACTTTGATATTTATTTAAAGCATTTTTGAGTAGAAAATGATTTACCAAGAGAAATTTTCAAAAATATTATTAACTAAGCAGTAATTAAATAATGAAGATTGCATTAAGGTCTATGGAGACTAGCACATTTCTTTAAAAAAAAATTATTGCTATGAATATCAAAAAATGCTTTGGTGGAAAGATGTATTTTATCATTAGGAATATAACAATTATTGAAAATAAATTTCATACAGTGTAGATTTTTTTAGAATTAATTTTTATAGAATAAAAGCAAAGGGGGACAACTCTTTAAAAAAAAAAAGATCATTAATTAGGACACATTACACTTTTACATATTGATACTTAAATAGGAAAAGTATGTCCAAGTATACTGAGTATTAAGCCGATACATATCCGTTGTGCATCAAGATTCATTGAATTTGAGGCTAATATTGATCGGAT
The DNA here is from genome assembly GCF_902806645.1 of Magallana gigas. Lineage (NCBI taxonomy): Eukaryota > Metazoa > Mollusca > Bivalvia > Ostreida > Ostreidae > Magallana > Magallana gigas. The sequence continues at coordinate 101,999 of NW_022994857.1, read as the reverse complement.
ACCTTAACTCTGAAATATGTAATTTACAGTCATGTATAAACATAAAGAAAAACTAAATGTAAAACTATACGTGAAAATGATAGTGTTCAAGATATCCTGTTTGATGACCGAATTAATTGCATTAAACAATTTCCCTATTACTATATGGTTCTTAAAGATATTCATAATATTTTTGCCAATTCCAAATTTCCTTCCATTGAAACAGGGCACTGCTCCACATTTGAATAAATTCCAAACTCTATCTTCCCTGTGAATGGATTATACATATTGGACTGTCAGATTAAACCACGTGATTTAAACTAAATCCAACTACCATTCTGAAAAAAACCCACCGCACAATATGTCCATTAAAGGTATAAACTGCTTTGAACTGTCTTAAATTTTGGACTTTGAAGCTCATAAATGGATACTTGAATATCAATACATGATACAAGTAGCTGATAAATCATCATTAATTAGCGGTAAAGTATGACTTATGAAGTAAATACTAATACTTATAAATCTCATGAAGAAATAATAAGTCGCAAATAAATGGTAAAATTACATAATATGTACAGTGGCGTATATTCGTTAGGCACTTAAGACCAACAGGAGGCCAATAGGCCTTAACAGTCACCTGAGTAGCATAACCCATACACAAATATGTCAAGGAGTCTCATATATATGCATTTAAATAAATTTTGTTCGGGAATAAAACAAAATTAATTTGTAATGACGACTACCTCCCTTCAAAAAAGGACTATTAAACCTACAATTTTAGCCAAAAAATTAAAAGCTCATAAAAGATGTATGACCTGATATTGAAAATGTGCAAGACTCCGACAGAAAAACAATTTTCTCTTATTAATTATTTTTCAGGATAGGTTCAAAGTGTATATGTTTTCATAGAAAACCTATAACAAGGTGGCTATTATTCATAATTTATCTAAAACAACCTCCCATCCCCTATCTCTTGGGGCAGACAGAAACTCTCCCTGTGGGCATTTAAACAAACGAAAAAACAGTTTTAAAAGCTATCACGAGTTACTCCCTTCTCCTGTTCCAGTTTTTGAATATGTAACGTCCGTTCACAATCACCATCTGGCATTTATACTAAAATCATTTTACCTTTACATCAGTGATTTTAGTTAGACTTATTGGCTCTTTGTTTTGTAACCGGGAACAGAAGATTATGGGACTGTAAAAGAACTCTATATTCTCGTAAGTTCAAATTTTACGAACTGATTCAGTTTTCAATAATTCTAATATAAAAAATAATAATAACGCCCAAATGTCTACTGTTTAAAGATTTTCCAAGGTTCTGTGTTGGTTTTCAGATTATCTTCAACACCTTGTTATATAAATTAAAAGATTTGAAAATTTTCAATAATTTATTATAACAAAAGTAAATGTGACTTTCAATAATTGATAACGAATAACAAGTATATTTTCGAGGAGTGTAAATATTCTCAAAATAAAGTACTAGAAATATGAAAATAAAGTGCTAGAAATATGAAAATAAATAAATATGAAAATAAATTACTAGAAATATGAAAATAAATTATATTGCAAAAATTTAATAATAGAAATAAGTTATGAAGGAGGAATGAAAATATGTATTTATTGCACTAGTGGGTGGCCATACTGTTTAGAGACGGACAAAGGTCAATAATGAGCACGGGGATTACCAAGTATAAAAATATTATCACGTACTGACCTATACGACAGACAACATTGGATTAGATTATCTATATGTAAGGGATATCTAATTCGACCCTGAATCAATCAAGTGTCTCTACTAAGGCTACATTATCAAATAATTACATTGTTAAGGAATGCCCTATAATATAGGAAACGAACACGAAGTTCTTGTAAAGAGAGAGAAAAGAAACGAACCTAAGTTCTTGACCCTAGCAGAGTGAACTCAAATCTGCCCGGTGGCCCTATATATATACATAGCGGACCAATCAAACTCTATAAATAATTTTATTACAAATGAAATTGCAGGTAATATAATACGTTCGGGAAGAATGACAACATAGCGGTGAAATCGAAATAAATAGGGAACTTAACAGGATCATGTCAAAACGAAATATAAAGCTAATAGGACTTAAACGGTAATACAGACTAAACGGCATGTGATATATATGCAGTTAGGGATGAATTAAAGCAAAAATATTTTCGGGAAAATCAAAATTGTTACATTCCTTTCTCCTTAAAAACAAAAATTATATTTTTTGTACATTAAAATATAACAGAAAGACAATTTTGAGACATAATTTCAGAGAAAAAATTTCGCAGTTCATTTTTGAGAGAATCCGCCTTTTGGGTATTTTTGGTCCCTTGGGTTATAGTTGTCTGATAATTAAAAAAAAAGGCTGTGATGGAGAACTCTGTTTCCTAAGTAGCTGAGCTCATTCACGCTCTTCCTTGTGGATCTCTTCCTGCATTTCTTAAAGGTTCCTGGATCTATGAATTTGTTGTTTTCCGTCAACTTCCCGATTAATGAAGGTGTTTCCTGTGTAGGGTGGTTACGTTTGAAATGTCTAATATTTCAGATTGTTCTAGCGTCCTTCACCTTACAGATGGGACAGCTATAGATGAAAATATTCCTCTTGTGGAATCTGTCGAAGTGCGCAATATAACTAATGTATTTCCTGAAGAGGTGATTTCCGTTGATACAGCCCGGAACGGGAAAAACCATCCCTTCTTCCGGGATCTCATCACCCTCCTCCTCATCCGGAAATTCCATTTCCCTCCCTGTGACTTTAAGATCTAAAACGTCCTCCATGGCTTATAGCTACCAAAATAATTTTAAAGACAAAAATTAAATAAATTGTTTATACATATATTATGAATTTCCCTTAACTCCATATGCTACAGGTTAATAATCTATTAAGGTGCTTTATATATATATATATATATATATATATATATATATATATATATATATATATATATATATATATATTTATATGTGTGTGCGTGTGCGTGTGTGGTACGCAAGTCGTAAAATAGGGACCTCAAGTCTGGGGACTTGATTTAAGTCCCCATATTTTTTTATTGCTTAAATAAAAAAATAGCATGTTTTAAACCTAAAAAATATCGAAAAGTATCTAGTCCCATTTTCGGGTTTTCATCAGACATGTGATTACACAGATACCATGCGGATTGTAGTTGCCATCTTCACTTACGCACCTCTGACGATACACATGTTCGAAATGCGCATGCGCGTGTGTAAAGAAAACGGAAATGCCATTTTGTTTTAGCGAAGAAAAAGTATGTCGAGAAGTCGGAGGGAACGGGGAAGGCCAGGTCAACATGGTCAAAGAATCATTGACCGGGATGCCTTTTATATTAAAGAAACTCCGAATAAAGGTATGTTGATTACATGTTTCGATGACATTTGCGATGTAAACTTGAAATACGATGTGCCGTGGAAGGGGGGAGGGGTACTCGCACGGTAATCTTCCATAACGATTTGCATAACATTAGAAATGAAAAACTTATTAAGACGGGTTGTATAGTGAACTTTCCGAGAAATGCACAATGTATACTTTTTAAAACCCCCTTGGAAATCACGAAAGGAATATCTTTGTGCATAACGCTCAAGTGCGATTCAGGATTTTTTCTCGGTTGTATGCTAGTTTTCCTTGGGGTTGGGGCGGAGGGTTCCAAGGCATAAATTTGGTCATCGTACTGTGTAAATTTCAGAAATTTTAATTTTACAGGGGGGATTAGACCTTAGAAATTTATTTAAAACGTTTAAAAATTGTGAACATACCACATCTATCTATAGTTTGTCCAAATATATTTATGCAGTACATTTGGACAGTTTTTAATAGAAATACACATACCTGTGAAAAAGGTGCAATTAAAATAGATGGAAGGGAAAATAGTCAAGATAATTTAATTGAAACAAATCATTTGTCACTCAGGAAAATTCACAGGAACTAAACTTATTTCTTATGGCTTATACAGCATCAACACAATCTCCTGATTTAGCTATAGTGGCGTGCGAACAGTTGTTGCTGAGTACTTTTTCTCGCAAGTACATTGTGAAGTCATTTTATCAAAACAAAAAATAATATATGAAAAATGATGTCGCAATGTACTGGCGAGAAATGGTACTTGGCGAGAATTGGTTGCACGCCAGTATAGCTTGTAAAACCTATGTAGATAATAAAGCTATTTAGAATAGCTTGGTTTAGTTATTTTGTCATACAATTTTCATATATGTGTATTTTTTCAGCATGTAAACGAAATCGCTTTGAACTGTGTCTGTAAACAATGCATGTAAAGATTACTCATCAATTTGTGTCTCTTTCATAGACTTTGCATTCAAACTTCTAAAAGTTTTGGGGCAATTGAATAATGGCCTCTCAGTTACTTTTTGCATGAAATATAAAGAAGGTCATTTATGGTAAACAAGATAATTATAGGGCCAAATGTGGAATGTTGACATCCATTCGGAAGTCACTTTACATACCTCACAGAATTTTCAACATTATCATGCGGGTCACTTTGCAGTACAAAATCCCCACAGACATCATATTTTTTAGCTGTGTGTTGAAACCTGATAAGCTAGTGGGGGTGTTTCAAAGGAGAAAACTTGGAAAATTTTCATACTGTTGAATGAATGTCATTAATTTTGAACCCAGAGGTTTTAACAAATATCAAGTAAATAAGCAAAATGTGAATCAAGGATATCTTTAGACAGAGATAAGAGATATAATGTTAAAAGCATGCAATGACCACCTTTGACCTTCAATTATATTTAAAAATCTCATTGTTAACAATATTTTTGAGTTCCTATTGAGAAAAATAAACTAATTATATATTTAGTGAAATAAAAACTTTTGTAAATAGGATCAGATCTGGGACTCATACTGATGAGGACATTAAGGTGCTCCAAAACAGAGCAATTCGACGTTGTAGAAATGAAAGGTCGTAAGTGTTAGATACGACCTTTTAAGCTTTTTGTTAAATTATAAAAATTAACAATTATTTTTATGTGACCTGAAAAAATCTTAAATGTATTCCAAATGTTTCTATGGTAACAAAAGAAAATTATTTGGTCGTATCTAAAGCGCCAAGATATGAAAGGTTGTAAGTGTCACATACAACTTTTATAACCATTTAAATAATTTTTAAAAACATCTTATGTGACACTTACGACTTTTCATAACTGATAACTGATGCAAACAAAAAGTCAACAGAGATGCTGCAGCTTAGGAGAAAATGATGAATGTGATAAATGGTGTGTGAAAATTGAAAAGAAAAGTATATATTTATACAAAAACATAGGTAATCATAGATTACTAAGCTCACCGAGACGGAGCATCACCCTTATGAGACATCACCTTCATAAGACCACCTTTATCATTTTATATGAAAATCATACTTTATGATCTTGGATATTCATGGATTCTGTTTTGACAAAATATCGTATATCATCTGATAAATTTTTTTATGATAATCATATGTTCATATGTTAATCAATACAATGATATAAAATTAAATATTGCATCATGTCATATTTCTAATATAATATATATCATATAATAAATAAAATACCGTAATAAACAATAATGAGATTTGATATTGTAACGTATGATATGACATTGTATTGTGTTATACCTTATTGTATTTGATCACATAATACAATATCATAAAATAAAATACAATATAGTATCATATTACAATATCATATTACATAATACATCATAACACTGAAACATGATATTATATTGTATAATATAGAATGATATTGTATTGAATGACACTGAAACATATTTGATACATTATATGATATTATATCATATAATACAATATAATTTGATTCCAACATTGTATCTTATCAAATGATACACTATTTATTTATGTGATATGGTAAAATATTATAAAATACATTATTATATTATACATATTGCATCATATGACACAATAAAAGATATTACAATATCATATCATACAATTTCATGTGATATGATAATATATCATATAAACCAATATCATATCATACAATATCGTATGATACAATATTATTTAATATTACAATATCATATAATACAATTTAATGTGATATAATTCTATATTACTGAAACCAATATCATATTATACAATATTGTATGATACAATATTATAGAATATACAATATTGTATCATAGGATACAATATAATATTTTGCAATATCTTATGTAATTGTATCATGTGATAAAATAATAAATTAAAAATACAATATAATATTATACAATATTATATCATATTATACAATACTATACATAACAATATCATGATACATAATCATATCATAAAATATCAAAAAAACTGATACAATATCATATCGTATCGTATAACTTTTTATAATATAACATATGATGTCATATTGTATCATATCAAACAATATTGTTTCATATCATACAATACTTTATCATAGGAATCATGTTATATCATTTATCAACAAACACATCTATCTATCGAGCAGGTTTGAGTGAGGTAGGAGATTTCTTTAGCATCCTTGATAATGGAGATCAGGCTCTGCTTCTGAAGCAACCTCTGCATTTAATTTATAATAAAGTTAAATCAACTATGCAAGCTATCATCTATAAAACATGTGACCTGTTCCAAAAAACAAAACCTCATCCAGCATCCGAAACCTATGGCTCAGATTCAGCATTCAAGCCCATCAGGTGCATTTGTATCATAAGACGCATCATCCATGCAATTTTGGTGAAGTTTGGACCAGTAATAACTAAGATATCATCATCAGAGGGCACTAGCAATTAAAACCTTAACTTCCTCCAGCATCCGCAACCTATGGCTCAGATTCAGCATCCATGCCTGTCAGGTGCATCTGTATCATAAGACACACCATCCATTCAAGTTTGGTGAAGTTAGGACCAGTAATAACTAAGATTTATTTTTTAGCATCCTTGATAATGGAGATCAAGCTCTGCATCTGAAGCTACCTCTGCGATTCATTCATATTACAGTTAAATCAACTATGCAAGTCTGAAATAGTACTATCATCTATTAAACATGTGACCTGTTCCAAAAAACTTTACTTTATCCAGCATCCGAAACCAGACTATGCATTCAAGCCTGTCAAGTGCATCAGTATCATAAGACACACCATCCATGGAAGTCTGGTGAAGTAAGGACAAGTAATAACTAAGTTATCATCATCAGAGGGCACCTGTTTCAAAAACTTTATCTAACCAGCTCTTAAAACCTTAACCTCCTCCAGCATCCGAAACCTATTGCTCAGATTCAGCATTCAAGCTTGTCAGGTGCATCAGTATCATAAGACGCACCATCCATACAAGTTTGGTGAAGTTAGGACCAGTAGTAACTAAGATATAATCATCAGAGGGCACCTGCAACAAAAACTTAACCAGCTCTAAAAACCTTAACCTCTTCCAGCATCCGAAACCTATTGCTCAGATTCAGCATTCAAGCTTGTCAGGTGCATCAGTATCATAAGACGCACCATCCATACAAGTTTGGTGAAGTTAGGACCAGTAGTAACTAAGATTAATCATCAGAGGGCACCTGCAACAAAAACTTTAACCAGCTCCAAAAACCTTAACCTCTTCCAGCATCCGAAACCTATTGCTCAGATTCAGCATTCAAGCTTGTCAGGTGCATCAGTATCATAAGACGCATCATCCATACAAGTTTGGTGAAGTTAGGACCAGTAGTAACATAGATATTGCTATCAATGGGTACCCGCAACAAAAACTTTAACCTGCTCCAAAAACCTTAACCTCCTCCAGCATCCGAAACCTATAGCTCAGATTCAGCACTCAAGCCTGTCTGGTGCATCAGTATCATAAGGCACACCATCCATGCAAGTTTGGTGAAGTACAGACCAGCAGTAACTAAGATACTGCTATCAAAGGGCACCTGCAACAAAAACTTTAACCTGGTCCAACAACCATAACCTCCTCCAGCATCTGAAATTTAGGACCCAGATTCAGCATCCAAGTCTTTCAAGTCCATAGGTAGGTCCAGATGCATCATCCATGCAAGTTTGGTGAAGATAGGACAAGTAATAGCTTAGATACAGGACCTGCAACAAAAACTTTAACCAGGTCCGGACGCCGACGCCGACGCCGAGGGTATAGCATAAGCTCTCCTTGACTTCGTCTCGGTGAGCTAAAAATAGTGTGTACCTCACTCTAATAGTTTATACAATCTTTCGTAAAGTTCCTTATATAAATATTCATTTAATACTCATGCATTTATACGCAGATAAAACAGTTAACGATAAAAACGATATGATTATCTTTTGATATAAAGACAAACCCCACATTGTGTAGAAATTACTTACGACCATTCATATTTTAAATACATGCATTTCAGATAAAGCTTGTGAATTTTGTTCCTCAAAGAAGAGCATTTTAACCACTGTCGAGAAAGAATTACTATTACTAAAAAAAAAACTATCAGAGGTCATACATAGCTATTCATGAAAGAGACGTACAACCTTATATATACAATCTTTGGATCTGCCACCTGTTAAATGACATCTACCGGATAGATATTTTAAAACACATGGAAAAAGGTTTGAACAAAGAAATAAGGGAACATCTAATCAAAACTCATGGTGCAAAATGGCACCACTGAAAGAAGTTGAATGTGATGATGAGGACATTTCACTAAAACAATTGAAAGAAAAATTACGATCAAATAAAAAGAAAGATGACGACATTCCACTGAATATCCTTGCAAAATCAAAACCCATCAGCAATTACAGTTACTGATGATGATGACAAAATTAATTGGATGGAGTGTGATGGTTGCTTTGATCTTGACGAAACTTTTGTTCTTAACAGTGAAAATGATTCATTAGAACTTGAGAATTTGAATATTTTGATGCCACTGTTTGAAGAAACAGCCCTATTAGATACAGAAGCTGTACATGTTATATTCGAAACCCAAACAAATGAAACAGAAAACACAGAATTTGAAACTGAGCATTTGGAAATTGATCAAGAACATGATAAGTTGTCAGAAGACAGCTTGGATGACACAGAATCTATTAACGACAATGAAACTGACAATGCATCCGAATCCGGGAGTGAGGAAACAACAGTTACTAGATCTCGGCGTCCACTCAAAAACCCGGAATCGTGGAAACAGAATATAAGAAAGAGGAAGAGAAACGCAGGGGACGAATATACTTCCTGCAAGGGTGAGAAAGTTAGAAAACGAAGTCTTTAGAGAAAAGATTGCAGGTGCCGATTCCAATGCTCTAAAAAAGTTAAAGAAGATGATCAGCTGAACATATTTAGGCAGTATTGGGGCTTAGGATATGGTGGACAAAGAGATTTTATCAGGCAATATGTAAAAAAGGAAAAAAAAGGCTAAACGCACAACAGAGATAGAATCAAGAAGGAAATACACTTATCAATATTTTCTTGAAATTAAAGATGGAAGAGAAAGAGTATGCAAGCATTTTTCTTAGACACGCTCAATATAGGGGAAAACACGGTGTCATACACGTTAAACAGAAGTGACACAATGCGATGCGTGGACAAAAGAGCCAAAATACATGGAAGTCAAAGAATCTCTGAGGAAAACAGAAATGTCATTAGAAAGCATATTGAATCCTTCCCCACAGTCCAATCTCACTATTGTAGGAAAATTACAAGCAGAAAATATCTGAAAAAGCACCTGACAATTAGAAAGATGTATGAGCTATATAAGGCAAAATGTCTGTTGGAAGTAAAAGAGCCAGTAAAATATTGGCTATATGACATCATCTTCTGCAATGAATACAACATAGGATTTCATCGTCCAAAAAAAGATGTTAGCACATTTTGCGACGCCTTTGAAAAAATGACACAAGAAGAAAAAGACGATTTTGGAGAGGAAACAGAACGCTAGAAATCAAAAGAAGGAAGTTAAAGAGAGAGCACTCAAAGATAAAAATATCGTAGCGGTAAATTTTGACCTACAGAAAGTACTAATTACCCTTAAAATGTTTGTGAGAAAGCTATCCACCTACAACTTCACAACATATGATCTAGCACCAAGGAACGTACAATGCTATGTGTGGAATGAAACTGAGGCTATACGGGGAAGTTGTGAAATTTCAATTTGTCTTTACATGCACAACAGAGAAATTGGAGACAAAGATGAAATCATATACTACTCCGACAGCTGCACAGGGCAGCAAAGAAATTTGCAATTCTGCATCATGTGCTTGCTATGCGTGACCAACTTTCCGATCAAAGTTATAACGCATAACTTTTTTGAAAGAGGGTATTCTCAAATGGAAGGGGACTCAGTGCATGCAGCGATTGAAAACTCTACCAAAAGGTTGGAGATGTATAGTCCAGATGATTGGAAATTAGGAATTAAAAATGCTAAGCAGACTTCTCCAAAATATGCCGTACATGAAATTAAGCACTCAATGATTTTAGATTTCAAAGAGTGTGTATCTTCTGTGGTATCAAATAGAAAAAAGACACAAATGGGGATCTTGTCCATTGGAACAGAATTCATTCATTTCAATACAAAAAAGAATGTCCGAATATCATCTTCTTCAAGTATGATTTTAAGGATGACTACAGAAGCCTAAACATTCACCAAGGTAGGCGGAAAATGAAGTCTCTGGAAGGTTATCGTTTAAAACCACTCTACAGAGAACGGCTTCCCATTTCTGATGCAAAACGCGCGGATTTGATTGGCTTGTGTAATAAGGGACTAATTCCATCAAAGTATCACAGGTTTTACCAGAGTCTACTATATGACAGCAAAGAAGTGGACAATCTTCCAGAACCTAATACTTCAGATGAGTCAGAAGTGGATGATTGACGGTGTTTGCGAAAAAATCAGAATGCTGTTGTTAAGTTGGTAGAGAATTGTTTGATTCATGAACAGTTTAAAATGATGAGAAAAAAATTAAATAATTTCAAATAGAGTGTTTCTGATTAATATTTTTAATGTTAGAATCGTATTATATTATTCACAGTTGGTGTGTTTCATAGTTTAATTTTTTGTTAATAAAGAATTTATAATCTCTCTATCTTTTAGTGAAAAAAATATTTTGAAATGTTTTTTAAAAACATTGATAAAATACTAAATAGTGTAATCATCTACAGATGCATTGTAGCTGTATGTCATTAAAATGTAGTAATTATAAACCGTAATGTGTTGTAAATTGATAAAATAAAAAAAAAATGAATAATTAAAGAGAAAACTGAAAGGTTATATGTGATACATAAGACCATAATTTTCTAATAATCAACCAACCATAAAGTCGTAAGTGTCAGTTACAACTATTTATATCTCTGTAATCAAGCATTAAAAAGTCGTATCTGATTTATTTTACATTTATTTTCCAATTCTTGCATATAATTTCCAGAAAAGTATGCTGTATTTTAAATTCAATAGCTTATAGATTTTACTATTATATCTTAAAATTGTATCTATTTAAAATAATATGAAAGAAACAGTTTTTCCTTGATACTGAAAACTATGAAAACTCTAGTTACGACCTTTCATTTCTACAACGTCGAATTAATGAAAGTTATGAAGACTATCCAAAAGATGCGACACACATCTTTGCATACAACAACGATGTATATCAACACAACATGCAGAGATTAAAGTCTATACAAACATCCAAGTTCACCTTTACTGCAGAAGACTCTAAAAAAGATGGTGAAACTGTTTGGTGGAAACAACAAATCTGAAAGAAATGGCTGGTGGGCTTGCTAAAACAATTTCAATTATTGTTGGTGCCAAAGTGATGGTGACAAAAAACTTGGATGTCCAGGATGGACTAGAAAACTCTGCATCTGGGTTTGTAATTGGGTTTTATCCACAACCAGCAGATGATCAAGACTGGGATACATTCAAGCCAAAATACATCTTTGTGAAATTTAATGATGAGAGAGTTGGAAAAAGAAACAGATTACAATCTTCAAGAATTTTGATAGATGAAATTTCAACACCAATCCCTCAAGTTGAAACACAGATTCGTTTCGGAAAACATTCAAAAGTAACAGCAAAGAGAACCCAGTTTCCTTTATGTCTGGTGATTGGACTTATAAAGAGTGAATTAAAGGCATTTGTGCTGAATGGGAACTGAGGAAATTCTAGTTACAGAGTTTCGAAGACATGCATCCCTTGGCTACAATGAATTGTATAAAAAAAACTGTCCCCTGCCACCTTATGTCTGGCATGGGCAGTAACCATTCATAAGGAACAGGGCAAAACAGAGGATCAGCTGGTTGTGTCCTGTAAAGGAACTTTTCATGCCGGACAATTCTACACAGCAGTAAGCAGAACAAAGGAACTTAAAGGATTGCTCATGTTGGGCGATGTTACATCAAATAAAGTTAAAGTAAACACAAAAGCTTTAGAAGAAATCAGGAGAATGAAAGAGTCCTCACTTTTCCAGCCATGCCAGCTACAAACAACTGCATTAGCTGTTACTATGGATTCATTTTTCATCATTCATTGTTTGAACATTAACTCTTTCCTGCCCCATGAGAAATCTTTTAACAAAGATTGCCTTACAATGTCCTCACACATCACATGCCTTGTTGAAACATAGTTAAGATCAACAGATGAGATTTCAGTCACAAGAGACTACAGTCAACTCAGGGCAGACAGCAATCAACAACACAGAAATGGTGGATTGTTATCTTATATTCATCACAATCTGCATCTTTTGAAATACTTTAAAGTAGAAGTCAGAACGGAACACAGCATTCTTTTACTGGCACCAAAACAAGATCCTTCACTCAGGATATGTGCAGTGCTGTTGTATCACAACCCTAGAAGAACAATGACAGTTGCAAAGTTTCTTGAAGATCTGGAAGTTATTTTATCTCATTGTCCTCAAGGTCTTCCTTCTTTTCTGCTTGGAGATTTTAACATTGATCTGTCATTGAATACTACCTCTGCCAAACACCTCCAGAATCTTATGAAATACTATGGATTCCGTCCCTGTGTATCGGAGCCAACTCACAGACAAGGAGGACATCTTGACAATATATTTACAAACATTTTGTTCACCCCCCTCTTAGACGTCATACCTAAATACTACACAGACCATATGTTTCTCTCACTTGCTGTTCCCTGGACTCAATTTTACCAATGAAACTTTTCAAGTTAGATTAAAATGCATTAACATTTCTAAATGCACCAACCCTAACTGTTATAGGTGTAAACAGTATGAAACTTAATGTCCATTCTTGCCACAGTAGGTAGTAATTTCATTCAAAACTTTATTTAAAATTTATGTACTTAATTTTATGTCTTCAAAACTATTTCATATTATGTAATTGTTTTCACTGAACTATACTGTCTCATTTTTTGTGTTTATAAATAAATTGTGAAACTCATGATTTTGTGACATATTGACATAACTAAAGAAAATGAAGCACCAAATTTAATAATGCTCACAAACATATTACAAATCTTGCTATTATTGAGATTGTTCATTTTTGTAGAGCAAACATACAAACTTTAAATACTGGTGCATTCCAATCAATATTACAAATTTAGATCATCAAATTTTAATGTGCCTCGATATTTAAAGGTTGCCCCATTTAAAATGAGCCCTGCGGGGGTATTAGTCCCATAAGGACAGTTCTAGTTACGTCAGAATTCTTTTTTGTTAAAAACAAATCCCCCATTGCAGTATTTTTACAGACAAATAAAATCTTTAATATTTGACCAATACTTTCTTAAAGGAAATTATTTCATCCAAATCAAATAAAAGTTTTATTATTAAGAAATAATTATCATATTGAGATAATTTCATTAATTTCATATTTTACAGACTGCAGCAGAAGATGCTGCGGTGGCCTATGAGGGAGTGATTGAATCATTGAATTCACGTGTGTCTACCACATTGAAGGCATATTTTAACTTAATCTAAATAATATAGAGACAAGTTTTAAAGGGACTTGGACACGATTTTTGCAAATTTTCAAGTTTTCTTTCTAATGCCTAAAAAGTTTAAACTAATCTAAATGAAATAGTAAACCCAACAATTTAAGTCAAATTCAATGTCGTAAGGATGAATAGTTCGTAATGTAAACAAGACTCGAGTCTTATGGCTTGTTTACATTTCGATGACGAATACATCACGTGACTAAACAATCATGGCGCCGAAGCTAACACCTTCGACGAAGAAAAAAAGAAAACTAGAAAGAATGCGACGGTATCATAGCCAAAAAGTAAACATCGGAGATGTAGTACAACAGTGGAATGATATTAAGTGGGAATTGAAGATCGTCAGCGATGGGACTTTTGCATATTTTCTTATACAAGTGTAAGTATCGCATGCGCTGCTTCAGGGTTCGTCTCAAATTGTTATTAATTGTCACAGGTTTTTAGTCGTACCGTCATAAATCCATGCAGCCTAGGTTTACACAAATGTGATAGTATCAAACATATTTCTATATGTATTTATTCGTTTTATCTATTTTATTATCCGTTTTTGTTAAACACAGTCTTAAATTTTAAATAACCGCCAGTTACACTGCGCAACTGGATTGAGTTGGCTGAGTAAAGTCTTTCGTTTTTCATTGGTTCTCTAATTTCATTGGTCTTTCTTATTTTCATTATCCAATAAATTTAATTCTCTATTTGATATAAGTAACCGTTTAAACTAAGTAAAATAAGGCAGTATTTCATTTTCAACATCGTCAGTCAATCCAGAGTATATCTGCTGCATCTTGTGGTTTGTTAATATTATATTTACTTATATATTTCTTTACTACCATGTTAGTGATTTGGGCATTTTATTTTAATTGCAAAGTTTATACTTTTGCAGTTGATAAAATTTTGATAAAATAGGACATTTTACTTTTGCAGAACAACTTCAGAACTTGAATCTTTCAATAATCACATACTGATGTATGCGCCAAAGAGGTCAGCATTTAGGTAGGTACATGTACGGTATTACTCAAAAGACAGGTACTTTTCTCCTTTAAAAAATTTAAGGGATGTATATTTAAGACATTTTTCGAATTGAAACAGGTTAATAAGAAATTCAACCCCCACTCTAAAAAGGGGGGGGGGGATGGGTGGGTAAGGGGGGGGATGGGTGGGTGGGGGTTGTTTTTATCCTTGTGTGTCTGCACCATATAATATTCACAGCAGAGCGGGGTATCACTAGCGAGCATTGGCTCACAGCTCACAGACATCTTCTCTGTATAACAAAATTCATTTACATGTGATACTTTTCTTTCAGTTATGAATCTTACAAATGTAGATGCTATTTGGCAGCAATTGACTACACCATGCATTTGGAACGAGATCCTGTCAGGGACAAAAATGGAAACAAAGTGTATGTTATGTAAATGAGATCACAGATAAACGGCTATACAGTTATTTTGATTCATGTATACGCATCACAATGCATTTGTTATATACTAATTTAACTATGAAAGTGATAGGTTCTAAGATGACTAAAACTTCCGTTTTATGTTTAAACACAAGAGAAAATTTTCCAAAGGTTCCAACAACTGGACATCAGCTGAAGTCAAGGTACCTGGGTGACTCAGGTGACCTAAAAATTTAGCTCCATTTTGTAAAGATTTAATACTTGCCTGAGAGACTGTCATAGGATCTTCCACTCCCTCTTTTCTTGTCCTAAAATAATAGATCAGGTTCATTAAGGAATGAATTTGATTTTGACATATGTTACATGTATACGATATAACATAACTTGGGGCAGTTTACGCTTTATAAACCACGAAGCGTCACTATTAGTAATACCCCGGTGAATGTACAAAATATGCAAAGTCAACAATTATTTCTTGGCATAAAGTATTAGAAATACATGTATAATGTCAAACGATTGATTTAATACTTGTGTGTCCCAATACATGATTATCAGGTATCTGATCAAGGAAAAGTTATAAAGCATCAACATACTGTTCTACTGCTTTGACTTCATTTTGTAGGGCCTCATCTGCAATTCCAGAGTGAACTAACCTGTGAGAAAATGATAAGAAAATGGCATTAATATTCATTGAAAATGATTATTAACATGCTCAGATCTTGAGAGGAAGGAGTCAATAGATTTAAACCCCGCCCCTAGTCCATCCCCCTATGGAACGCCAAATTAACATATATTCAAATATTTGTACCTATCTTCAAATAATTGTACCTATCTTCAATTCAATTGTACCTATCTTCAATTCAATTGTACCTATCTTCAATTCAATTGTACCTATCTTCAAATTGAATTAGAGATAGGTACAATTCAATTATACCTATCTTTAATTCATTTGAAGATAGGTACAATTGATTTGAAGATAGGTACAAATGCAATGAATTGAAGATAGGTACAATTGAATTAAAGATAGGTACAATTGAATTGAACCTATCTTCAATTACTAAAATATTGGCAATAATGAATACTCCCTGTATAATACGTCATTTCCGTTACGTCACAACTGGCGCGAAAATTTATCAGTATCTTCATCCGGTTGCCAAAGGCCATGGCCGAGCAGCTGCAGAGTATTGTTTTGCCAGCAGTAGAGGCGATTAATTCTCAAGTATGTATAATAAATACACTCATTTGAACAATATTAATTTAGATGAATTTAATTTCAAGGCTTTAGATTTAAAGTGCCTGCCCTTAATATGTTGACCTGTTGACACTGACGACAGTCCTGAACAGAGACCCACAGATATCGCTATAACTGTATTAGATGATAATAATTAAACTTGATATGCTTAATTGCATTGACTTTAGTTAAATTAATCAATCTAGATTTATGTGTAAAGTAAATGTAAGATTGTTTTTTTTTCTTTTCAAAATTTTTTTAAATTCTAGCAAAGTGAAAAAAGATAGCATCCCGATCCCGATTGAATAAAAAAAATACGTTGTTTATATTGAAATTATTAATCACATATTTTACAATTCTTTTTAACATTAATTTTTTTATATTAATTGTTTTATGTAGAACGTTTAGACCAAAATCCAGTCAGAATGCATGAATTTAATATTTTTTTATCTTTATTTTCAAAAATTTCTATAGGCACTTGATACCCCTTCAAATACTAGAGGGGGGAACTTCTTCGTGCATTTACCCCACTGTTGCTTAGCTTTTGGCGGCTGAACAACTGATTCATTAACAGGGCTAGTAAAAATTTAATAGCTTACTGTGCAGACAAGGCCTAAAAAAAAATGTTTTCTTTCCCTGTAACCCGACCGACCCATTCAGATTACCCCCAGGATTGATTTTTTTCCTGCCAAATCTTCGTTTGATGATGATCAATTAGCTGATTCTATTTAAAAAAAAAAAATAATAATTGTACGTAGCTTAACTTGAGACATAAATTCTGTCAACCTAGTTAACATTTAACTGAAATATTTTGAGTAATCAACAATTTCACCCCACAACTTTTTGAAGTTCGTTTTTCTACAGCTAAACAGCCATGTTGGATGTCCACTGTAAATATGAAACCTGGTTAATTCAGTCCAAGGATGTTTGACTCTTATTCATAAGCGAAAAAAAAACCCACCAAACAAACAATTATATATATTTAAGGAATGAATTCAATATATATTTGTTTTATACGATATAAAATGCTTTGGGGCAGTTTACGCTTTTAAAAAAAGCGTAAACTGTTTCAAACCATTTTATATCGTATAAAACTAATAAATATTGAATTTATTGCTTTTAATTTCATTATTTTACTTTTCTTCGTAAATAAAAACGGTCATTTGATCTTTAAAATGAAGTAAAATTGAACAAAATTCAAGCGAAACGTCATGCGTATTGATACGTGTTTGACGTTAGTCTTACTATGACGTAGGCAACATTTTTTATACGATATAAAATAATTTTTTAGCCAATCAGAAAGCGCGTTACAACAAGAATTATATATATATATATATGTGTGTGTACTGACAAAATGTCATAGATTTATACTCAAGCTGAAGAAAGTCAACTAAGAAGTGTCATTATGATATACTAAAATAGTATAAGATGAGGGCTTTTAACTTCAATGTTCTGTTGATTAAAACCTGCATCACTTTTCTGAGTAACCAGTCACTCACAGTATACTCATCCAAGAATGCTTTGTCAGTATAATGACTGTAAAAGTTACCTGAGTGATTGAGTAAAACTTCCACACCTATCAACCCTTGATTTTTTTTAGAATGTTACAGGAAACAAACATAATTTTTTAAAAGCCATACTATGATTTTAAAATTGGTGTTGATCCCTATTTTTAAAACAATTTTTTTTTTATTGCAGGAAGTTCAACCCAGGCAAAATGTGGAATCCTTACTACAAACAACGAATGCTCTCTTCCGTAGGAGGGACTTCTCTTCAAGTGGAACAAGAAGTATGTCAAGTTTGTAGGGGTGGGATAATGTACCATTGCACAGATACATACCGATATTTTCTTCTACGATATGGTTTTCGATACATGCATTAAAATATCAGAACAAAACGATATATGAACGACCTACCCAAAAATTGAAAATGAAAGTAGGTGTCCTTTGAAATGGTGGCTTGTACGAAACGAAGAGACGATATTGATATTGAAAACACGCTTTACAACTGATAAGTCGTATATAAGGGGTTAATCATATTCACTTTTAAGCATTCTCGGAAGATGGGACATGAAAAGTTCAGTATGAAAGCATGTTATATAGGCTGTATTATGCAAGAAGGAAAGTTAAATTAATTGCTTAATCACATTCCAGCATTAATCTTATATGGTCTGTTGCAGACAACTTAAAATACTTCATCTTCATGAAAGGAATATCTGGTATGAATTAAAGCCTTATAAATGAGCCCAATGATATTTAAAGAATAATTAAAGATAAAAGATTCCAGCTGCTACTACACTGACCACTATTTATGTTAGTGAAAATAAGTAATGTTTTCAGATTTACTTAACTATGTGTAAAATTAAGCTGAACCTGGCTCCAATTGGGCCATTTCTTCGTTGTATATATATATATACCTTAGTTGATATATTTGATTATGTAAAAGTCAGGCATTATATGAAGTTAAATGTGCCATCAAGACTTCTTATTAATTTGACATACATTAATTTATTAGTGGAGTAAAACATTTCTAGTTATACCTGATGAGTAGCTGGTATTTACATTAACTGTATAATTTGCTTAAAATTCTGGCACAATAAAATTGTATATCATTTCATTGCTCATAGTTTTGTAGTACATGAATAGTTCCAATGTAAATAAAAAATCTGTCAATTAAAGGGAACAAAAGAAGAGGAAGAAAATTTAAAGAAAAGACTGATTTGCTTTGTGTAGTGTTAGACCATCCGCAGTACCACAAAGTCCCTCAGAAATCAAAACTGAAGTCTTTAAATTCTGTGGGATTAGGTCAGTATATTTTTTCATGTTCTTGAATAATATATTTTGTGTATTAAAATTATCTTTTGTTGATTGCAAGAAATGTGATAGAATCATTCAATGTGTGAATACCCGATACTTTTTATATTCTAATGTACTTGTATAGAATGTATTTTTCAATTGCAGGTGAGAAATTAATATCTATAAAGTGGAAAAGTAGTGGAGATCATCTTGAGGACATATTGCGATGCGAGTTCCCAAAATTAAATGGGTATTCATATAACCTTATGAAGAGCAATGAGGGAAGACAACTTATATCTATACCCACTCCACCAACCATTCAGGAGCTGAAAAAGACTATTAAAAAAGGAAAATTATACGTCATTCCAAAGCGCAATATTGTTTCAGACATGTCAGAGGTAAACAATTTTGAGAATTACCATTTAAAGTTTTATTTTTGATTGCTTTGTTATGATGCATTGAAGTACTGAAGAATTACTTTTTTCCGCGTACGTGGTATTAATTTTCGCTATATACGCGGACACAAACTTTCCACAGAAAGTTGTCCTAGCATACTTAACATAAATGTATGGCATATAGTGACAGTCTAAGAAATCTGCATAATTTTTTACCCGCGAATTAAACAGAAATTGAGATTCCGCGGAATTATAACCCCATGGTAAAAAAGTATGTCTACAGTAGTTAATTGATATAATAGTTGCATGTAGAAAAATTTATGACTAATAATGATTTTCATGTTCTTTAATTTTTTATTGAGACTTTCTCTGCAGTTTAAAAATTATTTAATTTATTTGAATTTCATTCTTTAATTTTTTTTGTCTTACAAAGGACCAGATGGAAGCAAGCATTCATTTTTTTTTTTGGTATTGTACCTGTCCCAAAAATGAAATTGGGAGATTTACAAGAACACAATGGATTTCACACAACAGTAATGTTTATTTTAATTATGAATTATAATCAACATAGGTTGGAATTCAGTATGTCTGTTTTAACTTGCACATTTTTAAAAGAAAATTTAGATTGTAGAAGGGACTAGAAGTTGCATCTAAGTGTACTGTTAGTGAAAGTACATGTAACATCTGAATATCATCGATGATTTAAAAATATTGTTAATATATACTATTAATTGACAAAGTATCATGCTATTATATTGTGATACATATCATATCTCAAGATCTGTGTATCGTCTTACCCCTAAATATTGCAATGTAAATTTTCTTAAAATTTCATCAGTCTAATGTTATGAAATTACAACAGACTGGAGAAAAAATACATATGATAATAGCAATTATTGAAGCAAGATTTCAAATATTTGTCAGAATGTGTGAAAATTGGATTATTATGGAAAATTCAATAATTATATACCCTGTAATAATTAATCATTATTTTTATATACTCATTTTTAGCAACCAGATAACTACCTACCAGATCTAGACTCCGAAGAGGAATTTGTTCTTGACAGAAATAGTGTAAGAATTGCATGCAAATGTTATTTTTATGGTGGTGAAATATGCTTTACATATCTTCAGAAAGTTATAAAGGTTCAATTTTTCCACTGGCATTTTTTATTAATGAGAGCATTATAGATATATTGCACTTTCATTTTTTAATATTTTCTTTAGCAAAGATCAGAGCCTAGTGGACCATCCACCTCTAATGACACCAGAGCTGGCAATCAGGTATTACTCTGAGCTTTGTATTTGTTTCTAAGGCCTAAAAAAAAAAAAGGTTTGTTTCCGCTTTCAGGCTGAAAAAAATTAGGGTCGGTCGGTCGGCTTTTTTTTTTTTTTTAATCTTTTTTTTTTCCCTCTCCATCTGTTCAATTGTGCATATTAAACCATTTATCTATTAAACTGGGTAAGATAAAAAAAAAACAAGTAATTGTTGTCATTATTTAAATGATGTGATGAACTTTTTCCCCGGCTGGTGGGAACATTTCTCGAGCTCAACTGGCACGACATCTACACAACACTGATGACATCTCAATAAGTTCTATAAGCGTTTTTACGACTTAAATTTGGAGGACACAATAAATTTTTAAATCGGATAAAAACGAAATTTTAACAAAAAACGGATAAAAACGGAAATTTACGAAAAAAAACTCGAAAAAAAATTTTGGGTCGGCGGGTTTAAGTTAGGGTCGGTCGGGAAAGCGGAAACAAACCTATTTTTTTTAGGCTTAATTAGTATAAACTCCTTTCATTGTTGCTCGTAAGAAGTAATGGTGAATCTTAACTATTTAACGATTTTATATTTTGTTTTTTATAATTGACCAGTTTAATATTTATTATACCTCCTGCTCGAAAAAGTGGCAGGGTATATAGTGATTCGGATGTCTGTCCATCTGTTGGTCCATCTGTTACACTTTGGGGTACCCAACTCTCATCCGCATATCTTATACCACTGAATGAATCAATAAAAATTTCACAGAATTTTTATAAAATATATGTACTTCCGTTATGCACCTTCTATTTTACTTTTTGATCCTACACATTTTTTAAATTTGTAAAGCGTTTAGTAGGCAATTCGCTAACACATTTTCCCAAGTATCAGTGAATACATTAGTTCCATGTGCATTTCTTGACCCCAAACAGTAAAAGCTAAGATTCCATTCATATTATTATGCATAAATAGCCTTGTCTGACCATTGAAAGTTTGAAATGAAGTAGAGAGATGGTATAATTTGACCTTTGCCACATGTCTGTGATAAAATGTAAAATATGCAGTAAACCAGCATGTTGTGTTGTTCTGTCATCAGATTTTGACAACTGATCTCGTTAAACGACTATGTGCAATATAATGACAATAGCCATGTAAGGTAGATTCCTTGGACATACATATCCCTCTATTGTACTACTTCTTGCATATTCTCTTTCCATAAAAGAACATATTGTCACAAGCCAGGCTGTCATAGGGTATAAAACATCATAGGTAATGCAGTTACCCTCACAATTAAAATGTGTCGGAACTATTGAAACAATTCAAAAGGTGTCTTATTTATTCACTCATATTTGAAAACTATCAAAATCGTTGTAGATTAAATGTAATTTGTCGTAGAAAAGGGGCCCCTAGAGAGCAGTTATGTCACATCATCCTTTCTCTGTAGAGATATTAAATTATAGTTGTTAAGGACCGAGATCTAGATGTAAAGTTTCACATGATTGTTATTATTCAGGATAGTAAATATATTACTTTGTAGATGGCAAATCCACTACCCTCTATAGTCAGCAATCCATCCAGTGACCAAAGGACTGTAAGCACTTCTTCCATAAATATATTGAATTTCCTTGTCATAAAAAGCTATTTCCTTGAAAATACTAATTGTTTATAAATATTCATATAAATATATTACTTTGTAGACGGCAAATCCACTACCCTCTATAGTCAGCAATCCATCCAGTGACCAAAGGACTGTAAGCATTTCTTCCATTTATATATTGAATTCCCTTGTCATAAAAAAGCTATTTCCTTGAAAATACTAATTGTTTATAAATATTCATGTAAATATATTACTTTGTAGATGGCAAATCCACTACCCTCTATAGTCAGCAATCCATCCAGTGACCAAAGGACTGTAAGCATTTCTTCCATTAATATATTGAATTCCCTTGTCATAAACAGCTATTTCCTTGAAAATACTAATTGTTTATAAATATTCATGTAAATATATTACTTTGTAGATGGCAAATCCACTACCCTCTATAGTCAGCAATCCATCCAGTGACCAAAGGACTGTAAGCACTTCTTCCATAAATATATTGAATTCCCTTGTCATAAAAAGCTATTTTCTTGAAAATACTAATTGTTTATAAATATTCATGTAAATATATTACTTTGTAGATGGCAAATCTACTACCCTCTATAGTCAGCAATCCATCCAGTGACCAAAGGACTGTAAGCACTTCTTCCATAAATATATTGAATTCCCTTGTCATAAAAAGCTATTTCCTTGAAAATACTAATTGTTTATAAATATTCAATTGTATAAATATATTACTTTGTAGATGGCAAATCCACTACCCTCTATAGTCAGCAATCCATCCAGTGACCAAAGGACTGTAAGCACTTCTTCCATAAATATATTGAATTCCCTTGTCATAAAAAGCTATTTTCTTGAAAATACTAATTGTTTATAAATATTCATGTAAATATATTACTTTGTAGATGGCAAATCCACTACCCTCTATAGTCAGCAATCCATCCAGTGACCAAAGGACTGTAAGCACTTCTTCCATAAATATATTGAATTCCCTTGTCATAAAAAGCTATTTCCTTGAAAATACTAATTGTTTATAAATATTCAATTGTATAAATATATTACTTTGTAGACGGCAAATCCACTACCCTCTATAGTCAGCAATCCATCCAGTGACCAAAGGACTGTAAGCACTTCTTCCATAAATATATTGAATTCCCTTGTCATAAAAAGCTATTTTCTTGAAAATACTAATTGTTTATAAATATTCATGTAAATATATTACTTTGTAGATGGCAAATCCACTACCCTCTATAGTCAGCAATCCATCCAGTGACCAAAGGACTGTAAGCACTTCTTCCATTAATATATTGAATTCCCTTGTCATAAAAAGCTATTTCCTTGAAAATACTAATTGTTTATAAATATTCAATTGTATAAATATATTACTTTGTAGACGGCAAATCCACTACCCTCTATAGTCAGCAATCCATCCAGTGACCAAAGGACTGTAAGCATTTTTATGCCCATGTTATTGATGTTTTGGTATTACTGTATACAGAGTTATTTTCGCCCCATCTTATTTTCGCTCTTTCACATTATTTTTTCCGGGAATTTCTGCATTAAAAACTTAGGTTTTTGGCCATACCTTTTATATAGATTTGAACAGTTTGTCAGCGCAACTCCTCATAAACCGCCGCACAGAATTTCGTCAAATTTTGCAGATATTTAGGACACAATATGTAGATGTGCATTTTGCCAGGAAATTCCAAGATATCAAAATATAGCTATTATGGACCAAGATCTAGATGTGAAGTTTTACATGATTGTTATTATTCAGGATGGACTTCCTACACTTAGGAGAAATCTTTCCAGGAGGAGAGGGAGGCGTGCTGCAGCATTACTGGCAAGGCACCAAATACGGGAGTGGTGCAACCGTGTAAGAACTTCTTTATACAAGATAAACATTTTTGCTATAACTGTACACCAGTAGAGGCACAGTCTCATCAGAGCTTTGTTGTTGTAATATTGTCATGTAGATTGTTTTTCAATGAATTCCAGAATTCTCCTATGCAACAAACAGAAGAAAATCCTTCAAGTAGGTCTGATACAGGAGATACAGGAGATCCCCCAAACCAAAATGTTGTGGTAAATACACATATCAAACTGAATATTTATCTATCAAAGATAAAAGATGTTAGAAAGAATAATTGTTTATGAGTAATTAATATACAATATATTAAAAGATAACACAAAAAAATGAAACATATATACTGTACACATTTACATAAGAAAGAAAATAACTAAATTTTGGATAAGCATTTTTCAATCTTTCCATTTTTTTGTCCTGATTTTTTTTTTCACATTGATAATTTACATTCGTTTGGAGCAATTCTGTTCAAACTGAAAAAGAATTCAATAGCAATAAAAGTTGTTTAAAAATTGATTGATTTATCTTTTATCCGTTTTTAAATGTATTTTGGAGAAATTTTTAAGATGCATATTCCTATCGTTTGTATAGACAGCTTTTTCTATTCCAGTTGACTCAATCAGGACAAGATCTTATTGTACAGAAGACCTTTCATTACTTGCAACAAGATAACATCTGAAGGTTAATGAAAGTTTTTTTTCTTAAATTTTCAGGATAATTTGGGTTTCACAGTTAGTGAGCTAAGAGCCATGCAAGATAAGGAGTTTGAGGAGAGTCTAAGAATTGATCAGCAAAAGGTAAGTACATGTATTGCTCCTTATTTTTAGAAAATCATATAAATAAGAGAGAATGTCCATTAAAGAGGGAAAATGGGTATGTATTTTTAATTTTATATAGAACTATCATACAGTTTGTCCTGGAAATGGTAAATATGTGCAATAATTTATGCTCTACATCAATACATGCATGTATTGTGTAGTAATCACTGTGTTTTTCTGTCTGTCTGTCTGTTTGTCTACACTTAACGTCTTTTAAGGTACAGACTTCAGATCAGTTAGGTCAGTTTATCAACTGTCCAAGTCAAATGCTTACAAAATTTATAGTTGTAAGCACACTAGGGGGTCTCGCATTAAAGCTTCATAAATTTGTTAGTTTTTGTATGCCCTCTGCAGACAGAATGTATTATCTTGAAATATGTGGCCCCAGGGTCAGTTTTTCTGTATGATGCACAACTGATTATAAAGTGAAAATGCATTTTCTTTGTTACTCTGAGCCACCTCTGGGTATTAAGTAACCAATGTAAGCATGCTAAGTGTATATCTATGATATGCAATGGTGCCTCTTTCAAAATAGAGAATTTCATGGCCTTTGGTTTAACACACAAATCATATTCAATTGTTAGAAAGTTATTACATGATACTCAGGTGTACTATAAGGCTCATGGGTCTCTTGTTTTCAAGATGGTAAACAGTTTCAATTATTGCAAGTAAGAAAGTGTTCACAAAGTTGCATTTCTATTTTGTTCATAAGTTTTTTGTAGAATGGGGCCCTGGGCTTTGACTTTATGTAAACAGAGATAAATCATTTCATCTTTAATAGGATTCTGATAAGCGTAGAGAAGAAGAGGCAAGACTTCATGAAGAAGAAGAGTTACAGCAGGTACATTTTTCTTTTAGTTTAGGCGATATCAGTTCACCTGCTCAAGCTTTTATGATCAAAGAGTATACAGTGCCTGTCTGTCGCCTGTCTTATGTTAATTTTCACTTTTTCCAACTTCTTCTCAAGAACCACTGGACCAATTTAACTAAACTTGCCATGAAGCATTGTGTGAGGAGGATTTAAGTTAGTTCACAGGAAGTGCCACTCCCTCTTGCAGGGGGAGATAATTTATAATTTGTGGAAATTTGGTGGCATATCTTTTAAAAATCTTTTCCTCAAGAATCACTGGTCAAGAAAAAATTGAAACTTATTTAAAAGCTTCATTACATACTCTGAATTCTTTTTCACATTATAATCCCAAGTAGGAGGCACAACAGAATGTCATAGTTTTACATTAGAATGAATGAAATCTTTAAAATTCTGCTCAAGAACCGAAAGTTATGATTAATTAAGCTACATAAAATTGGAATTCCAGTACTTAGGCCTGCACGCATCCATTTTGAGGTAGCTGCATTCCAAATTTTATCGTATTTTTCTTGTAATAAAAATTTGGTAATGCGGAGACCAATCTGGAAAAAAAGTTTTATCCTCACTTTTTCGTAGTTTAGTACTTGGAATATCACTTCCGGTAGCCATTTGCAAAGAGACTTGGCTATGCTTTGTTTAAAAATACATTTGAAGATAATGCCACGATTAAAAATTGATTACCCCGGTAAATACTAAAAGATCTATATAAATGATAAAAGTATTTTATGAATTACTGATCATTTTTTCTGCTAATTATGTTCCTAGCTTCGCTTAAGAAGGAAAAGGAAACTGCCACCACAGCCAGAGAGTGGAGTAGTACTTAAGTTAAGGAATGGCTCACAACGAGTCTTTTCACCTGCAGATTCTACAGAGGTAAACATACTTTCGTACTTTCATACATGTATCTCTGCTTTAAAGGAGCAATTTTTTGTCTCAGTTTTCTCAACAACTACTCATCACAGATGCTTGAAATTTTACCAGAGTGTTTAGGCATGCCATATGATTTGATTCCTTTTATGCAAATTTAATGTCAACAATATTTCTTGAATAGAACTTGCATGAAAGTGTATATTCACATCAGAGTAGGGGGTATTACCGGGTATAAGTGAGCATTGGCTTTTTTATTTGAATTGTTCCCTGAAATTATGAGAAAGAAGAGTAAAATTTTTCAATGTGTGTAAATTGGACTGGGATGTTTGGTTCATGTTCCAGTCATGCCAACATTTTCCCCCAACCTTCAGACATGAAACAAATTAAAAAAATAAACATGCTTACAAGGAAATGTCAGGGGTGGACAACTTTCATTATAAACATAATTTGTTATATCTATTATGTTTATGCTTCACTGTAATAATCAATTCATTATAAAGGTGTTTGCTAAATTAAGCATGTTATACTGTACATGTAATATAAATGACCTAATAATTACAAAGAAAATCATTTCAGTCGTTGACCAAGGAAGTACTCTTGCATGTATTTAACTTATCATTTCATGTTTTTTGTTTTTTTTATTACTTCATTAGGTTTTGATAAATTTTGTGGGTTCCCAGGAGAATTCCTCTGTTCATTTTAAGGTCAGCATTGCTGGCATAAATGAACCAATCATCATAAGGTCATGGGACTTTGAGATTGTTACCCTGAAAGACTGTGGTATAATCCAATCAAGCATTCTGGAAGTGGAGTGGAATGTGGAACCAGAATTTTCAAATGTCACAAGGTTTTGTTATACTTTTATCGCGCTGGTTTGTAACTTTTTTTAATGTGATTTTTTAAAGTAATTCAATTCAGGGAATGGAATTATTACCTTTACAAATGTAAAAGGAAGATTGTCTGACCTTTTTCTGTTCTTCTGTCTGTAAAATTTTCACATTTCGACTTCTCTGAAACCACTGGGCCTATTTCAACCAAACTTGGCACAAAATATCCTTGGGTGAAGGGGATTCAAGTTTATTCAAATGAAGGGTCACACCCTTATTCAAGGGTAGATGATTCAGAAATAGTGAAAATTTGGTGATGTTTTAAAAATCTTCTTCTCAAGAACCACTGTGCCAGGAAAGATGAAACTTATAGAAAAGCGTCCTCAGGTAGTGTAGATTCAGGTTTGTTCAAATCATGAGCCTGATATGGAATATTCACATAATAGCAGGGGTATAACTAGATAATTATTTCTTTTTGTATGAATTGTAAGTGAAACTAAACTTTTTTTTGTAGTAATTATGAAGATTTGCTCTCCAGCTTAACTGATGGTGAATCAGAAGTGGAAAATGAGGATTGTGAAATTATTGAGTAAGTACATAAGATTTCCAGTAGCAAAACAAGGACTTTGCCGTTAACTTGATAAAGAGGTACTCGGCTTCTCCTAAACCCCTATTGGGAGTTCCCCAAAGAAAATTTACTTGAATAAGGGAATATCATTTTATAAACCCAATGCTCATAGTACCTATAGTTGCTATGCTTTCAAAAATTTTGTTATCTTGAATACCAGTACTAAAAGATGTCATATTTTAAGGCCCCCCATTTCTACACAACAAATGGATTTAAGAAGCATTCTGATAGAATGGAAAACATCACAATTGGATTTGGACACCTGTCAGAACTTAATGGTGTCAAGGAGACCTCTCTCACTCTGGAATCACTCTTTGAGATGTTTCAAACGTGCAAGCTTTAAACTTAATAGTGTTTTGAAGGTAAACAATAATTATAATTCATTTGTATATTAATATTGTAAATGTATATTTTTTGTTTGGGTTTAGATTATTACTTTCAGGGAATTGTAACCCCTATTGAAAACTATGTACAAGGGCTGTTCAATAAATAATGTCCTGAACTGTATGACATACATTACAGATATCATATGACATTTACCGGTAACTTGACTTTCTCTCATTGTTGAATCTTTACTGAATTTATAACAGTTTATGTGACCACTTTTCATCTCATAGTTTCATCGTGAGAAGCTGGGAAACCAGGGCTTTTCGAGACACTGCATTATAAATGAATGGTAAAGGATCAGTAATCTAGAGTGAAAATAAAAGCTACATTAAAGCTGCTGTAAAACTTGTTAAAAATCCCAAATAGATATTCACTGAAATGTGTTACATTTACAACAACCGATGCCTGATTTAAAGACAAATGAGCAGGTGGATTTCAATGATAAAAAATTATATAATGGGCATCAAAGATGGGTACACTCCTTGCCAACAAAAAATATAACAACTTATGTACTGTTTGCGAAATTTCAACAAATAATATTTGATGATGTATGATTGACTTCAAGACACATAGCAAATTTAATAGACATCAAATCGGGAGTAGTCTACACTGTTTTAAGAAATGTTTGACAGTAAAAAAGCTTGGTACACAAAGGTCTCCCTACATTCTGAAAAATGAGTGAAAACGACAGCGTGTACGAAAGTCATAACAATTATTTTAAAATATCAGTAATTGTAGTTATCCTCGTTTGTTTTATATTCAAACAGATATTGAAACATAAATCTATTGCTTAAAACCATCAAAACAAAATTTACCGTGAGATGTACTTGATAAAAATGGCAAAGGTCTGACAAGAGCAAAAGTATGCAAGAGCACAAAGACAGATGTATATGCAATTTTCTTAAATATTATATTTAAGAAAATTGCATATACATCTGTCTTTGATTATTAGTGGTTTTGTTGCTCAAATTCGTATTCGGGGAGACAGTTTAATATCTGGAGGAGTCTAGAAAGGAGTGGTTTTGCAAAAAAAAATCTAAAGGTTTATTAGAGGAAGGACCCAGAATCAGGAATCCACTACATTGAATTTCTTCACGACAGCGTCCAAACCCGCATGCCCTGAAGAGTAAAGGGGTTTTCAGGATAAACAGAAAGTTAATGTTTTTTCACATTAACAATATTTGCCAGATCTTTGACCTTTTCACTTGTTTCTATTTCCAAACTTGAAAAAACACTTTACAGAAGGTAGAAACAAGTCCAGGAAATCATTGGATCTGCAATTTTCCAGTATACTACAGGTCATACCCAAAAATGAGTTATTTATTGAACAGCCCTCGTATACAGTACATCAAGTTATGTAATTATATATATATAAAACAGTTAAAATGACTGTTTGAGATTTGTGTCTACTGTACCAAAAACTGGATTTTTTCTTTTTATTTATATATATATATATATATATTTTTAAGTATTGAATCCTTATTTTTTGAAAGATATAGTCTCATAACTGCAACGGTGTGTGCATACAAATTGAATAATGCGCGTTAGTGCGTTATGAGACTATATCTTTCAAAAAATAAGGATTTAATACTTATATTTACAATTTTTTTACCTTCTTGCCTTGGACGCAAATGCGAATTATACCTCAAATTACTGTATTATCCTATGGGTAAGTTCAAATTAATGGAAGAGCCACAGTAACAGCCACAAGCGTGATATTTGATTTTTGCTTGTGACGTATTTATCAGCGTTCAACGTTTGTGACGTCACAATTAAAACTCGTGAGTTAACCTTTTAGTACCCTGTCTGTGTTACGGTGCTACATCTGCAGTAGCTTTACATGCAAAATATATGTGAAATGTGTGTGTGTGTGTGTGTGTGTGTATATATATATATACACACACACATATATATATATATATATATATATATACACATATATATAATAATTACTTCAGGTGCAGTTTATTCATGAACCTGGAGAGGATGAAGGAGGACTAAGAAGAGATTATTTTGAAATTCTTTTTAAGCAGATGTTGAACTCTGGCTATTTTGAAAGTGAGTTTGATTATTTTGGTTTAAGCTTGGTTTAGTGCATGATGTACCTATTTGAAATGATTTCACTATTTGAATTACCATATAATTAGCTCATCTCAGCTCTATTGATCAGTTTATCTGGCATATGTACATGGTTTGTCCGTTAAAATCATGGACAAAGCATTTTTCTCTTGTTTATTATCTTCCAGTGCAGTGGCATTCTATTGCTCAGATAATTATCAATGAAATATATCCCCTAACCAAATAAAAAGATAATGCTGTAATTAAGATTGTTGATTGATTGATTGTATATTATTTAACGTCCCTCTCGAGAATTTTTCACTCATATGGAGATGCCACCACTTGCCGGTGGAGAGCTGCAAATTTTCTCCTTTGCTCGGCACTCAGAGCCATTGAGCAGGGAGGGATCTTTTTCGTGCCAACACCTACTGCGACACGGGACCTCGGTTTATACGGTCTCATCCACAGGACCGGTCTCCATGTCCCACAGTGGGATTCGAACCCGCGACGTAAGGATTGACTCCTTACTTTGCTACTCTAGAGCAGACGCTCTAACCACTGCGCCACGCAGGCGACTACTTAAGAAATGAATTTTAATGTTGTGAATTATTTTTATGCCCCACCATGAATATGGCTAGTGCATGAAGAGTTTGTCATGTACATCCTTCTGTCCTTCCATTGTTTTTTGCATTTAGCTCAGTTCAAAGCTCAGTTTCAAAGAAACTGTTCACAATATTTTTATCAAACTTCATATGTATGCTAGATGTATTGCACTGTATCAATATTTTTTTTACCTTTGACATTGACCTCAGTTTTCTTAAATGAGTGGGTTTTTTAAAATTTTAATTTGACTCATTGCATTTACAGAGAATGAAGATGGATATGACATCATGGATAATGCAGTGGGACTAGTTAATGGGGATTACCATGCAATGGGAGCTATGCTTGCCAGTATGCTTCTACAAGGTGGACCAGTATTGCCAGTGTTTAACCACCACTTCCTTAAATATGGTAATCTTGGTATCGAAGCAGCGACACTAGAAACAGTTTGCGATACAAGATACAGAGACATGATCACCAAGGTCTGTATATCTTATTCACAGTTTTTAGCTTCGTTCAGCATTTGTCTGTCTGTCTGTAACTATTCACATTTTCGACTTCTCAAGAAGTTTGTATGGCACATGCAACGATGTGAATTTATTCAGGATAGGAGGTCACTCCTGACATGAACATGCATAGCACCCTCAGGCCTGACCAAGTAACATGCCTTTGGCTATTAGGGTATAGGAAAATATGATTTGATTGCATTTTAAGGAGGCACAATATCAGGCTTGCATCTAGATTTTCCAAATGAGTGATCTTCTACATTATTAGTTTAATGTTTTTGCCTTACTCAAAGACAAACATTCATTGAGATGAGCTCTGTAATCTCTGAATATCTCTGTTTTTCATTTCAAAAAATAATGAAATTTATAATAGAAAGAAAACTTACCGGTAATTATATTTATTCAGGTGGAAAATGGAACAGTTGACAACCAAGAGGAAATTGCAGAATTTTTAACAGAAAATGGAATAAATGTGTTGCTGACAGCAAACACCCGTTCAACAATAGTTAAAGCTTTGAGCTTAAAATGCTCTAACTTACTTAATAAGAAAGCTGTATTAGACTCATTCTGGGAAGGAGCGGAAAAACTTGGACTACGCACATTGTTGAAGAGGTACCCAGGTAAAGTACATAGTCAAATAGTTTACTATTATCTAAGAATGAACAAACTTAAAGGGTCTGAAAAAACCTGTAAATTGATCTATTTTAAATGTGTTTAAAACAGTTTTTCAGTTCTATTGTTATGATTGTTTTAACCTTGTTTGACCTCTGAGTATTATTTTTTGTCATGAGGTTGCAAGTTGTGTGTATAGGGGTGCAATGATATGATACATATCACGGTATTCAATTCACAATACAATACATATCACATCACGATACATGTTCCCAACCTGATAAATAATCACATGATAAAATAATGTGTATAATCCTATTGGATTTAAAGGGTTTATCACTTGCCCTAACATCAATAACTTTTAATAACGCTAGAAAAGTGGTAACATCTTTCGACCCCTTAAATTTGTAGTTAAAAATATGCTGAAAATTAATTTAACTTTCCTGTCATCGACCTCATGTTTCTTGTGGAAGCCATTTTAAAATTGTAAACGAGGAACCAAAACAGACGATTCAGACAATTACGGACCGATTGAACCGAACCATGATATCAGTTTCATGTATTGTGAATTGAACTGTGGAAAAATAAAACGCAGTATACCGTCAAACGGTTTATCATTGCACTCTTAGTATTAGAAAAAAAATTATTCTAAAATGTGACCATGATATAATGCAGGGCTGAGAGCATGTTGGCTGGTCTGCCATATGCAGATTTAAGCAAATTTTAGAAATCTCTTTGTTCTCACAATATTACGGAAAAAAATCTTTCATTTTCATATTGACATTGCTGAAACTGTTGTAAATGGATACCATACAATAAATACACATATAATTGACTAGAGAAAAATATTTGCATTCTCAAAAACATTTCATTCAGAAATTGAAGCTGTCCTTTGCCAAAAGTGCAACAACTCAAGCAGTCTGACAGGGGACCACTTCATGACACTTCTGAAGTTTACCAAGTATGGTGATGACGGAAGCAACAGACGCCATAATGCGGAAGAAATTCAACAAAACTTTGAATCCTACATTTATGACTCTGAGGGTAAGATGTATACATAACATCAAAACATTATAAAGAATGTTATACTATAGTATTTGTCATTGCTTTTAGGAATAATGTAACCTAAAATTTGTGTTGCCTGAAGGGCTGTCACGGTTCCAAAATTGTTTGGGTCAGCTGGGTTCCAGTTTTTTTAGGTTCAGTTTCGAGTTTTTCAGTTTGGGTATACAATGGAATAAAAGCTTATGATTTTAATTATTTTCAAAACAAAAAAAATTATTTTCATTTAATCTAAGAAATAGCAACATAATAACTAGCTTAAAGTAGTTTCCTGACTAGAAAACAATTGTACCAACTTACATGTAGTTAGATCACATTATAATGGCAATGTACTAACGAATCTCTCGTTTTAGACACCATATTTATGGTAAAACTTACTCTATTGTACAAATTGGAACCGAACCGAATTCCATGAAATCTGAACTTAACCCGACCCAAATTAATTGATCCGCGATTCCAGGTCATTTCGGGTACCTGTGACAGCCCTAGTCGCCGGCAGAGCAATTGTTTAGTATTCTAACCAAGGGTTTCTCTTCTACTTTCTTATTTCAGAGGGCAAATGTACATGCAACACAAGGACTGTTCAATTAGAGGACATTTTAAAATTCATCACAGGATGCTCTTCGATTCCACCTGGTGGATTTGATGACAATTTTACTGTAAATTTCACAGAGGATCACTGTTTTCCTTATGTATCAACATGTACATTTACTTTAACATTACCATTGTCTTTGACCTCATATTCAAAATTCAAAGAAACAATGACTGAAGCTATCATTTCAGGACCTGGGTTTGGTATTATATAATATACCAGAGGCCCATGGGCCACATCACTCACTTACAGACCAGTGTGAATGATTTTTTCTTCATAAATCATGTTGGTTGTATTGATTTCAACGCAGGTATTTTTTACATGAATGTAATGAAATGCAGCTTTCTCTATTAAAATTCATGCTTTGTTTAAACTTGTTTTAAAATCAGTATCACTGAATGGACCATTGATTTTCTTCACAGTTTCTTTCTCCAATAGCTTTTTAAAAATATATAAGAAACATGGATTAATTCAACTCACCACAAAGCATCCTTAGTGAAGAGCCACACATTTTTTTTAAGGGGATATGATTAAGAATGAGAGAAAACGTGACATTTTTAAAGAATGTCCCCTTCACAGAAATGAAGGGTCAGATGAGATGAATTTTTGTAAAAGCTTCTTTCAAGATTCAATATTGATAAAATAATGCTTGAAAATATATTGTGAACATAATATTGTAATAGATAATAATGAATTATGGTGTCTATAATAAAGCAAAATTATCGGTCCCTGGCACATTATAAGTGTGTTTTATTGTATAACAATAATACAGCCAGTATTTACAACCATTTGGGGAAAAATAAATTAACTACATACTTATTTAAAATCTTATTTTCTTAAGGATAAATAACAAACAAACTGTTTT
The DNA here is from genome assembly GCF_902806645.1 of Magallana gigas. Lineage (NCBI taxonomy): Eukaryota > Metazoa > Mollusca > Bivalvia > Ostreida > Ostreidae > Magallana > Magallana gigas. The sequence continues at coordinate 66,856 of NW_022994857.1, read as the reverse complement.
CAGAAATCAGCAATATTTCTCATAGATTTACATTTAAATTGATATTAAACCTGAATGATGTTCACCGAGTATAATTGGAGAATTTTATAAGATTTTGTCATAAGAAAAAAAATGTGCAAAATTTTGTATGGACTTCAAAATTGGAAAGCAAAACAAAGTATCATCTCTAAGGATCAAGATAAACCTACAATTTTATTATATATTCCAAGAATTTAGTATTTATGTCATTTCAAATCAACAATCAAAAAATATAAATAAATCAATCCATGCATCAAATTTTTGTTTGTGTGAAGTACCCTTTACATGAAAACTTAAAAAAAAGTAAAGTGTGGAATCTTCTTGGTTGAAGAAATCATGCTAAGGTATGAATGAACATTTTGACTGCCTCAAATTTTTCATCCAACACCATGTCCTCTCGAATAACATTCTCAGGTAACTGTAATTGTTCTATAGCATCATCTTCATCTGGAATGTCTGTATTGGGAAAGTCATCCAGGGACAGCCCATACTCGTTTAGTCCTTTTTTTAACTGTTCTTTAAGGGAGAATTCTTGAGATAATATACCTTTTATTGCAGAGCTGTTTTTGCTGCTGTTTGTAAGAGTTCCAGTAATAAACAGCTGCTCTGGGGTCTTGTTTCCCTCTGTTCTTATGGAATGTTGGTTCCAGGAGCTGTGAAACAGGGAAAGTCGACGATTAATTTCCGGCAAATATACAAAGTGCAGAGCTAACATGTCATTTTGATTGTTTATATCCAATTTCCCACTGTCTTCAAGAGCATAGAACGTGTTATAGAAAAAGCTTGTAACTTGTGTGTGCACATCCCTCCACAATCTTTCTATCCTCTGGTTGTGCACAGATCTCCCTGTTATGTGATGTGCACAACCTTTTACGAGATTAACAAACAAGGCAACCAGTTTGTTTTCGCCTCCATGATCTGATCTCACTGTTGATGGCATTCCATATGAAAGAGTTGCCACAAGAAAAAGTTTAAAAACTGTAGGTGCTCTGTTGTTTAATGAAGCATGTAGATAAACTATGCACCTTGAAAACCCATCTACACATCCATGTGTAGTAATTCCCCACCTGAAATTAATAAAAGAAATGTATACTCGATGTATATTTATTTAAATAAATCGTCAGAAATTAATAATAGCTAGCATCAGGAAATGGCCAACCATAGGCTTCTGATGATGCAGAATATAGAGCGACAAATAATCTTTTTGCAGAGAAGGAGGATGGGGTAAGGGTTAAAGTACATGTACAAAATATACTCTGAGAGTAAAAGCATAAAATGTTACAAATGTACTATTTGTACTTTGATTTTTATTTTTCTGACAAACTTTTCCAGTAATATTAATCTCACCTTTTTGGTCAATTTCTGATTTAAATTTACTGGAAAGATCGACCTATTTTAAGACATTTGACATGGGAGTAAAATGTTTGCACAATACATGTATCTACCTGGCCAATTTCATATGACCATCCATGTGCCATAAACTATTAGGAGTTGGTACTTTGTATACCCTTCTGGATATGGGTTTCTTCTTTTCGATTCTATCTGTTAAAGATGAAAGGGTCTCGCGAACTCTTTTCCTCTGTACATAAATTCCTTCAGCAAGAAGGTATCCATGCATCATCTAAATAAAAAAAGAGTATTATTTCTAAAGCCACCATTACTTATACAATAGTAGATAGATTCTACATGTATATAGCTATCAAGTGTGACTAGTGGGTTTGCCCCCCCCCCCTTCCTTTTTAGCTTACTTGAGCAGAAGGCTCAAAAGGGTTTCTCATCTAAATTTATCGTTGTTACTGTAAACTTTTCACATTTTCACCTTATTCTCGAGAAACAAGGGCCAATTTCTACCAAACTTGCCACAAAGTTTCCATGGGTGAAGGGGATCCAAAGGGAGATAATTATGAATTGGTGAAAAATTTGGTTGATATTGGCCCAGTGGATCTTGAAAAGATAATAAGTAAAAAATGTGAAAAACAAAGGGAGAAACCAGATAAAAAAAAAATTACCGTAATTGAGCCTCTAGCTCAGGTGAGTAACAGCCTTCTGCCTTTCAATTATTAAGCTGAGTATAAATATTTTTATTATTACCCAAGTGTGTATCGCTCAATTTTAGTGTATATTTTGTAAAATCGTGACGGTGTGATCTGAATTTTGAATTTACATCACCACTCTCTTAATACACAGAAAAATTACCTTTTTTCTTATGCATCAAAATAAAATTTTTTTTTTATGGAAAATATATTTCATAATTAATTGACCTCAAAAGTTTTTTAAACAATATTTTGCTAGTTGTAAGTGGGTATATAATAATTTTTTCATTAAAATAGTAAGTGATCCAAATAGCTGTATCATGTCTCATTAACGGGCACGCATCATCAGATCAAACTTAAGATGCTTCCTGTCTCGTTTGATCTACTGATCCACATCTGTAAACTTGACATGATGCAACTCTCCGGACCAAGTGAACTGTTGTTATAATACACGTACAGTGCAGATATATCACATTTAATAAATAATATGATTTTCGACAAGTATATTCTGTATATTTTTTTCTTACCTTTTCACCAGCAGCTGGAAAGTCTTTATGTATTCTGGAAACAACTTCCAACAATTCATCATGTGATATACTTGAATATTTTTTTCTCTGTTGCAAATCAAAAGTTTGTAGCTTGGTGTAAATTAAGGATTGAGAACATCCAAAATTTTGAGCCATTTCTTTTGCTGTGAAGCCCTTCTTCTGCAAGACGACAAGATTTTCTCGTGTGATATCCAATGCAGGCCTCCCAACTAGATAATAAATTATAATATAAAAATGTTTGTAGTTCGAAGTGTATAGCTATATATGCAAGTAAATCTTTGTCATGTCCAGTTGGAACTGATACATGTAGATAACAAAAAAAGATGAAGATGAACTTTTCATTATTGCTCTTAATAGTTATTGTGAAAAAACACTTTAAAAAAAAAGAAAAAAAAATCAAATGATAATTAAATTTTCATGTGAAAATTAGCCAGCTATTACCATGATTACCAAAGTCTTTTCATAAGCAGACTAGGTTTTAGATACAGTTGTAAAAGATATATAGTATCTAATACATCTAGTGGGCCCTAATATTACTATTAAGGAGGGATGCCACATCCCAATTTTGATTTCATAGATCTTTAAAATATTCCTATAAAGTTATGGTTTCAGCACTGAAAGGACAATATCAGGTCTTAATTATTTATATGATTTTTTTTCATAAAAAATGAAAAAAAAAATGTTTTATTTGTAAATAAGATGATTTAAAATTAAAAATCTCCTATTATGAAATGCATCATATGAAAATCTAAAAAAATATAGTGTTTTATTTTCATAAATAATTGTATATTTAAAATTAAAATGTCTATCTGGGCCTTCTTTACATATTCTAATGAATATTTATATTAAGTATTTATTAACGGCAAATGTTAAACCATAAAATGCCAAATTTGCAACAAGAAAAAAAATTTAAAAAATTTAATTTCTCTGAAAAATGCATAAAAAAAATCTTATAAAATAATTTAAGAGCTTATACTGGTTTTTCAATGCTGAAACCCTAGTGTAAAAGGGATGTTCTAAAGATCTATAAAAAGAAAAATCAGAGGTGACATTACTGCTTAACACCTTTATATATTAAAAAATAAAAAAAAGATTGAAGAAAGGTGACTTAGAAATAAAATCGGGATCGGGATGATAAAATAGGCAATATGATTTGTCAACTTTTCGAAAGATTGAGCCTTAAAACAAACAAAAACTCATAATAATTGTTACCGCTTAATAAATAGAGTGATTATCAACTGAATTATACATTCTTTGATAAAATTATGGAAAAAATAAAGCCATGCAGTTTTTTTATTTAGTTATATAGTGACCCTAACTACGTCACTACCCTAACTCCGTCACTTTTGGGGTATTCGGGTATACATGTTTTTGGCTTACTTATTGGTATACATGTATATTTTAATAAGTAAATGATGCCTTTTGCAAATATATTGCACACACACATATATATATTATTGTGAATTTACCTTTATTTCTTCTTTCATCTTCGTCTTCAAGGGAGCGTTCCATACTACCCATAGTCCTCTGCGTCTGGTACAAACGAACTGTGGCGGAATTTTGGGGAGCGTTCATTGTTTTCAAAAATACACAAAACGAATTGAACCTAGGTATAATTGAATTGTACCTATCTTCAAATACTTTGTAGATATGTCTGAATTGAACCTATCTTCAAATCAATTGTACCTATCTTTAAATGAATTATACCTATCTTCAAATGAATGAGAGATAGGTATAATTCAATTGAACCTATCTTTAATTGAATTGAAGATAGGTATAATTCATTTGTACCTAGGTATAATTCATTTGTACCTAGGTATAATTATTTAGAGATAGGTATAATTATTTACACCTATCTTCAATTCAATTGTACCTATCTTTAATTCAATTGTACCTATCTTTAATTCAATTGTACCTATCTTCAAATGATTTGAAGATAGGTACAATTAATTGAAGATAGGTACAATTATTTGAAGATAGGTACAATTATTTGAATATATGTTAATTTGGCGTTCCATATCCCCCCGCCCCCAACTGCACTCTTTGGAAAAATCATTGTATTTGATAGACTTAGTTTTAATGTTCTAGAACCCTCGTGGTGCATCTCTACAAGTCCCCACCCCTTCATTCCCAACAAATGCATTCTGGGAACATTTCTGGGTCTCATCAAAGACATATACATACATTACATAACCCATTGACAATCTATAAATGTATAATGTAAGCAGAAATAAAACTGTAGTATGAACTAGCTGTTTTGTATGATGCCCAGCCCCTAGATGTTTTAAGTGTTGTGCCCCTAATGTACTGTAAACGTACTACATTTGGCTGTGTATTCTATTTAGCGCTCTTGGTGGATTACGGCTTTTGCTTAATCGAGTACATTGCTAAATGCCATGCATATATGTATAAGAGTAGTCACATTCAGGAATTCGCTAATTTAAATCCATGCCAACTTGATCAAAAACTAATTTCCGCCAAATATCGTACACGCCAAATATAATACGTTTACAGTATATGTGTGTGTGTGACCTCATTAGTTTCTGTCTAGAAGAGTACTCTGTCTGTCAAAGTAACATTGTTTTGTGTTATATTGTTCCAATCTCTCCCTGCTTCTGGGTCAGCAAAATGTTTGGACTCAATACCATAGGAGACGATTGGTCTGTATCAATTGCCGCTATCGGGCGAGAGTTGAGAATTGCACAGACTTCGGCCATAAGCATAACTAGCACCTCAGGCTCTCTCCATTTCCTGTCACCAACTAGTGCCTCAGGACTTGCGAATATGAACTTGAATATTCCTTCGTTAATTGCGTCGTCTTCTGTGGGATCACGTCCAATATATGTTGCTTTGAAACCTATTCTCTTTTGAGAAGTGGACAGGCATAGCCTACATCCACTTCTCTTCGCAAGCCCTCATGTTTTGATTCTGGAAAACGTGTAAATGTCGGAACCAAAGACGGTTTACACTTCGAGCCATGTTTCGACTCCAGTTTCACTGAATTTTCGTAACAGACCTATTATTTCTACATTTTAAACATAAATGCATCCATATATCACTAAGAGATCAACACTAATGAGGCATTTGCCTTCTTTTTTTTATAGGAAACTAGTGGAATCATAGAGTATAGGAGAATAAAGATGATAAATGACTGATAGAGAGAAAACTAAAACTGTTTTGGTACTCTGAATTTGAACTGTGAACTTTGTTTCAACTCTGTTTGATGTGCATAATACATATTGATGAAGGTTATTGGTTTTCTTAATATAAATATTTATGTAAATAAACTAATTATTTAAAAAAAAAAAATATGATCTAATTTTACAAGACTAAGAATCCGCGAGTTTTCAAAGCTAGAGATACTTTGTATAAAAATGTTGGGTATTACCATTCGACAAATGTAAAACGATGAAAATGCGATATCTACAATATCATATAAGTAAATGTTTTTTTTTTGGTTTTTTCTGTATGTTTGTTTTTTGTTTGTTTTGTTTTTTTTATAGAAATCTAATTTTATTTTATGTTATTTTAAACTAACGATGTTTGGTTAGATGCCAGGCCGATTATAATTAACTCAAACCCGAGAGCCCCTTTGTTTAGACGGGTATGTATGATTCATTACATTTTATCTCTCTGAAATAACAAAACAATATGTAAAATATTGATTAAGTAACGTTGTTTAAGTTACAAATGTTCATTCAAAGAAATAACTGAAATAAATTTATACGTATACATTTTCTATAGGTAAGAAGGAGAATATAATTTACAGAGACGGAGGAAGGTGGGGAGGTGAGCACTCTGTTTGATTCACCGGCACGGATGCAGGCGCCTGCAGACATGGTAAATATATTTTAAAATTCAAATCAAAACTATATAGTAGCATACCTTGCATGTATGCAGGTGTCGTTGACATTATTTCTCATCAAAATATTCAACGGGCTGCAATTTTCACATTTAAATAATTTACCTCTGTGCTCAATGTAGACATGTTGAACGTGTAGTCGCAGTACAAACATTTGAATTCCGCTTTGCACACCCTAATGTGACGATCATAGTTGTCTTTTCGATTCAGAACTTTTTCACAAATATTTATTAACAGTAAAATTGAGCTAGGTACAAATTTGGTAATTTCCGGGCAAGCTGAAATCAAAATACAGAATGTTTCGGGTTATAAATTATGATGTTATGTAACATATGGATATATAAGTTGTTCAGTTTAAAGTGTTAAGTTTTATCCAAAAGTATCAAGAAATATGGACAAACAAAAGAAAAACCTTAAATTTTTGGCAATAAGCTCGTACAGTCTTAGCGTAGGTGAAAAGAATTGTCCTCATAAATTCTTAAAGTACAAAAGGGATTTGGTATTTTCCATAAGAAATATGTAGATATGAGCTAATTTTTAAAGTTTTATGCAAAATTTATGATGGCATATGTTTCTTATTGTAAAGATATATTGATTTTGTTTCTGTAATGCTGATTTGATCAGAGTTATAACTGTTGTAAATGAGGTGAGCGATGTGGTCACTGGGCCTCTTGTTAAATGTTTTGAAATTATATGTGAATTATACTCATATCTTTGTTTTTTAATTTAGGTCAAACACATCAATTTTGATCAATGATGAGATGCTTTCCTGCTCAACAGAGCTGCTGAGGGACATTTTCCAAGGTGAAGTTTTTGCCAAAAGCAAACGTGTGAAGGGAAGAAAGAGGAGGAGTGTTATTACAGTTCTGTAAGAATAAGTTATATTTTGTTTTATGTTTTATGAATACATTGTGGTTCTGATTTCTTGAGCATTTATGTGTGTAAGTGAAACATTTGTTAATTGCTGAGCAGGATGGGAAGAAGCAGCCTGCTGTTGTTGTTATTGTCAATGATGCAAAAACTTCATTTAATAGATGGGGAATAAGAAAACCATTATCGTAATATAGTTTTCTAGAGTAGTTTTGAAAGAATGTTATGTTACAAATGTGTTTATTCTGTGGTGAGCCTCATGATTTTTCCTTGTTTGCCATTTTTCTGGATTTCTAGCAAGTACATTGGGCTACATATGCTTTACTTCACAGTAGGGCATTCTATGTAGATACAGTGTGTTTTATCAACTTCATTTTATCATCTACACATGAGCTGAAGTTTTGTGGTCATTTTTAGTTCAACCTGTACTTGAGTGCAAAAATGTAACAGTATAGCGTATGTCTTTGAGTGATGTCAGTTATTTCTGAAATTGAAATAGCTATTTTTATTATGACCAACTTTCCTGGCCCTTTCTGTTAAGTTTAGAAAACAGTTTCAGATGTGTTGTTCTAGCTTGGTTGAAAAAAAAAAACACGACAATAACTATAAAACAGAGCCATTGTTTTTTGTGCAACATATCTTTCTCACGTCAAAATTAAAATTACAGTTTATACAGGAATGATATAAACACAGTTGTTCAGTATTGTTTTACCATTTTGTTATGACAAAATCATCCCAACATAAATTCTGTGCACTCATGATTCTTAAGAAAATTCTTAATTGTTTGAAATAATTAATGTAATGGGTTTGAAATCTACTTTTGTGTTTTTATGATGGCTACTGTGAGTGTTAGCTCACCAGCCCGTGTATTGAGTTCAATCGAATGAATATTATGACCCGTTTCATAAAAAGATGCAGTCTGAAAATCTTATCTGAACTGACAATCTGTGGAGTTCATTGTTTTGCTGCAGTGAAGTCAAAGTCTAAGCAGCTTTAAGGATTGTTTTTTTTTTTACAGGAGTTTACACTTTCATGGTTACTCTTGTTGAAGGAATATTTAGTTGATGATTGTGGGACACATGTATTACCTAGTTTTTCATTTTTAAGTGTTTTGAAGGAAAAGCAGCATCATTAATGAAAAATTAAGATAAATGTACATTAATATGATAATTGTTTCAATGATTTCTGATTGGTTTTACTATGGGAAAATATGACAACGTGTGAAAACTTTTGCATTGAAGTTGTATTTATTTTGTTTTTAATTTTAGGGAGGAAGACGTCGCAGCAATGGTCGTTGAAGACGTGGATAAGATTGTAGCTGTAGTTGGTGAGGACAAAGCTAAAGATGAGTTACTTGTACTTGCTGGGAACAAGGCAGGTAAGGAAGTTGATAATGTAGCAGAGGTGGTTACAGAGGACATTGATAATTTAGTTCTCAAGTAAACATTGTTTCTACGGGTCTGCTATTGACTACTCACACTTGTTTGAATTAAATGCTTTTGAGAACATGTCAAATCTGTTATCCTTTAAATGGATTTAGGGGTCTCTTCTGTTATGATTTGAACATGTATGTCATTTTAAGATTCTTTTCCAGATTTTGCTCAAACACAAATTTCTCTTTGAAATGAAAATGTTTAAATTTGGTTCTTTAAATTTGGTTTTAAATACACAGTAGTACTTTGTTTTGATGTTTGTAAATTTTTCATTAATGTCTTGGGAAAAAGCTTTTTAAAATTGAAACTGTTTGATGTTTATTATTTTAATGGGTGTTTTTATTTTTTGCAGTCTTGGGTGAGATGTATTTAGGGTTAATTTTTGAGATGTTGGTTTCCTTTGAATGTTGTTTTAAAATATGAAATTGAAATTTTTAAAATTCAGCAAGTTCTGAAATGATTATATATAAGCTCTTCCATGGTGTTCACACCGGAACTTCCTTTTTTTACTGCAATTGCATGTTGGATTAAATTTATACATCAATAAACTAAAGTTTTTATTTTGGTATGTAAGGTTTCATGAGATGATATTTTTTTGTTTGTTAGTATTTAAAGATTTACTTTTTCTGCGATCTCATGTTAGATTGAATTTTGTAAATCAATAAACTGAAGTTTTGGTTTGTGTATGTAAGGCTTAATGAGATGTATATTTCATTTTTGTTTGTTAGAATTTAACGTTTTTTAAGAACAATGATCTGTTTGTGCCATGTTCAAGATTTAGCTCATATTCACCTTATTTGACTGGTCCCTTGTTTGAAAAAGTTTGTGTTAAGTAGAGGTTCTACATTACTTTGTGTTTTTCATGATGAAATCGTTAAGTTTGCTTTTTTGGTCTCAATGAAAATTTAGCTTTTCTGTCGTAATTTGCAAATTCTTTTCCTTACTTTAAAGATACATGAACATTTTTATTTTGTTTTATTTTGTTTTATTTTGTTTTGTGGAGAAGTTTTGTGATTGTCATTTGATAGGGGTTTATTTAAAGGAAAGAATGTGAAATGTGGGAAGATTGGTTTGATTGTTAATGGATGTATTTTGGAAAGGTTGAAAGCCTGCTTGAGTTGAAATATGTTCCATAAACTAACCCCATTTACCAACATTGATTCCACACTTACAATCCATATCAGTACCCCGCATACTTTGACATCAGACATCACTACATCACATCATACACGCACCGCAGACAGCAGTACACTGTCTACTCGACCCACCATTCTCCGGCCACACAGTGCACATTACACGCTGACTATCATCATTTCTACTTTAATTAGTAACATTTTTAATACATCATATTCTGTCAACAACAATACTGATAGTCACATAGAACATACTCCGTCGACAGATGACGTAACGGATACCACCCAGCCAGGTGCAACGATTTCCTTTTGTATCAGCATGCGTGTGGTTTTATAAAATCAAGCGAAATCAAAAGAAAACCAGAGAAAACCTAATGCGTATGTCTGAAGACGACAGCTTGGAGGCTTATTTGGCGACTAATTCTCATGAAGAAACTTATCTCTAACGAATTTGTTTTTCTGTATTAATTCCATGAAATAAATTGGTTTCAAAATTTTCGCAACGATTTCTTAGTTTACACTTTTAACAACAAGGAAAGGGTTCAAATCAATCGTTATATTGTTAGATTGCATGTTTTCTTTTCGTACAAAGCATTATTTATAAACTGTTTCTTTATTTTTTTATATCATTACTACATTTGCATGAGGTAAAGTTGCATGATCCGGTAGTTCATATCCATGTAAGTAAATGTGTGAGGTATTCTTGTAAAATAAAAAAAGAAAAAAAAAGGGGGGGGGGGTGATTATTCAGAGAAATGGCAATATTAGAGAATACAGAATATATAGCGATTTATTGTTAAAGAAATAGTCATGTCAAACAATAATAGCATTTATATAATAAATTAACTCTTAAATTCAAAAATAAAAAGAAGGCATTTACAATATTTTATTAAATGCAACTTTTAAACCTTAGATATGCCCGACGTCAGGCAATTACACCATTGTAAAAGGGGGGGGGGGGTAATGTTACATTATGACAAAATTCGTTCAAAACTAAAAATATTTATCATAGATTGCACACTTCTGTAAAATAACAAATTAAAAATGCATGTGCATTTCCAAAACATTAATACAATTACAAATTATTATATCATTAAATCAATGTCATAATCAATTTTGTATACGAGTTATCAATCGAAATTTCTGAGTTAGAGTTATCAATCTTCCGCTTCACTTCTTTCAAACCAAAGTGAAAGAAAGCTGTTTAAATCTTTATTGGATTTAGATCTAGTACACCCTGCGAAGACTATAGATATGAGTTAATAATTTCATAAACATTATTGTTTCATTGATGCATATGTTGCCTCTTGATGCAAGCGTTTGGTGGTGACTTATCCTACATAGTTTACAAATTCCTGTAAAACAGAAGCACACAAGAAGACATTGACGCACGCGTCAAATGGGCCGTAAAAACATAATTGAGAAACACATTACCAAGAAGAAAATTACGAGTTGGTTGTACTCAGATATGCAATCGGGTTTTCTTCCTCCACTTTCTCGGTACTGCATAAGCTAACTCCTGGTGCATCAGTAGTACCCTCCTTTATTTCAGAAACTGAAATCTATTTACAAATTTGAAATTTTAATGACATTGACAATAGATTGTTTTACATATAATAATAACGTGTGCATAAATCACGGAATTTAAAATAAAAAAAAATCTGGATTATTTTCAAACACAAGTGCTAAAGTTTATAATGAATTTTTGCTTGGGACAATTTTATTAGTAGTAGTTCATGTCTCTTTTTTTGGTACTGCACACTGATTTTCCTTTTCTGTTCTTGTGTACATTTATGTGTAATCCTGGTGACAACAGCAATGTATCATAAACCTGAAACAAATTTCATATGATTATAACAGCTTCTTCTTTAAAACAAATGTTCAAATATGATTTTTTAAATCTTATAATGACTCACTTTTTCAATGGTCTGATTTCCAATATTCTTGTGGGCAACAGCAGCTGCCATAGGACAAGATGTGCTCTCTGATCCACCATAGAACACAATTTTGGATCTTTACACTCCATAATTCTGTTAAAATTTCATTGGCTTGTGTACTCCCTAGATTGCAGAGTTTGGTTGCATTCTTTGCCAATTCACTAAAGACATGTTGCAAATCATTGCGAAAATCCTCACCCGTGAGATATTGTCCATACGATAAGTGTTTAGGTTTGTAGTTTTCTGGGTCTTGCAAATACGTGCACCACTTCATGTCACACTCCTTATGATCTCAAAAGACATGGGATGGAATGATCTCAAATATTTTCTTCAAGACACTTGTGTCATTGTTTGATTTTACAGCGTATGTAAAACATTTCAATAAATGTTGGATTGATTTAGGGACTAAGAAGGGGTATATTCTCTTTCTTCATTTCATATAGTTTACTTGCTAGGGTTTATTTTGCTATGGTTAAAATCAGAATTTTTTTGAATATTTGAGTCAAAAAAAAGTTTTACCTGGGCCAATGTTGTAGAGTCATCCATAATTAAGTTTTTAAAATAGAAATCACATGTCTATAGGTCATGAAGCATTTCTATGGCCATGTCAGACTTCATGGCTTTGGAGGATTTGGTCCAATTCTTTCTGCAATCGTGATATTTTTCCTCATATGTACTGATGGTATATGTCTGATCGCAGATTCTGTAAATTAAATTTGGAAATTGTATAAATTGAATATTCAATATTTATCAAAGTTTAATTTATTATTTTTAAGTTGAGAATTATAATCTTATACCTGCATGTCTTGCATCAAACAGCGTATGAAAGAACTATCGTGTTTTCACACTGATATGATAACTAACTAAGTGGGTTGCCCCGAACTTACCGATTCATGAAATAGCATTGACTCCCCCATAGCAAATTCTATAAATATAATAGAGTTGCTTATTACAAATGTGAATAGGGTTAATATATGTTTCATATATTGTCCACGAAGAAATGCAACAAAACAAACTTTTGTCATAGTACCAATTTTCATAAATTTAAAACTGTAGTAGTACAAACCCTCTGTGTGAGAATATACCAGTTTTTAAAAAGGACATAAAACACATTAGTCTATACTGCTGTCCATCCAATTGAATTTGTGTGGTTGTATACTCCATGATTACCACAATTAGAAACATTTCAAGGTTTCTAAATTTTTCTCTTACCCTTCAATACCATTTCAAAAAAATTACAAAGTTATTGATCAAATTAGTGTTCCAAAAAAAATTATGCCTATGATCAATTACTATCAACTGTTATTTTAATATGTGCAATAATTGACTTAAATTAATGTGAACATATATATATATAAATTTCCAGGCTTCTTCAATTTTCTTGGCTGAGTTAATGGGGCAAAGTGGTCAAGTTCCCTACACAAAAAGTCTCAAAGTGAAGGTGATTTGCAAGGAGAATGAGTTTGCATACAAAAATGACAATGGAGAAGATAGGGTTCTCATAAACTTAGATGCAATGATGTAGCCCTCTCTGATTTTTTTATGTGTAATGTTTACTGGAGAGGGCAACAATTCCACAGGATCTCCGTAATGGTGCAAAACTATTTTTTTAAGGTAGTCCTATACTCGGCACTAAATGGGCTCAATCATTAAAAGCTTAGCTTTAAATGATAAATATACATTCTAGCAATACATATACAAAAGAAAATATGTATGTTTACATGCTAGTTTGTTTGTTATCACCTCTCAGACGGGTGTACCCCCTTGCGTAAATTATTGACAATTATGAAATTTGCCAGACGTCCGTTTTTCCTAAAAATGATTAGCAATTTTGGGAAAATTAGAACTAAACATACAAAATAGAGTATACATATTTATTTAAGCCTTATCTCATCAATAATTTTGCGCAAAGTTTTGTAAGTAAGTACGCTTTATGGACCTGATGTGTCAAAATAGAATACAAAAAATGCAATGCTAGTATCGCGTTTGGTAAATTTTTTTTACTATTTTATGGACTCAAACTTAAATTCATGGTGTTAATTCTATATATTGACATCTTAGAAAAAAGATTTGGTAAAAAAAATCATATATTGACGGATTACTTTTCACGCGATAAGCGCTAAACCAAGTAGCCTAGATCTGTCAACAATGGTAGATATCATTTAAACATTAATTAATTGACGATTGATTAAATTCGAAATAGCTTCTGTCTCTAAATTTAAACCGGTTTTAGTAAAAGAAAAAGAAAAATTCGAGGGGGGGGGGGGGGGGGGGGGTCAAAACAAAGAAGATAAAAGCATACCTGAGATCCTGGTTAATCAGAAACTTCGTTTTTCATTATACTTTAACAGAATCGAGTTTCTCGACATTAATCATTTCTATCTCTCATAGAATACAAATATTACCGTTTTAATTGCTTATTTTTGCCATTGTTTACAACAGCGATGTAGAGCAAAATCAATACCGGGTATCAAAAACGATTTGTAAAAGTCGAACCAATATTGTAAAATCCGTATTATGACGTAGTGCGATACTCGGACTACTTTAAATGCGGCTGAATTTGGTCTGAAAAATCGATTTTATATTTGACTTCCTTTAGATAAAATAATTTTTTGATTCAGGTTCAACAAATTAACCGTATATAAACCAAAACCAGATAAAACACATCAGCATGTTTACCAGTCGTCTTTTTCAGCAGCCATGACAGTTCTCGCGTGATTTTATGGGATGTACGCTTGGAGTTTTGATGGGCTTGATAAGGTGAATGTCAGTATACATAATCGACCTTACCTGATTATATCACTAAAACATCATTTAAGGAAATTGTATATAATGGAAAATTCATATTTACCGCGTTAATTTTTTTAAAATAAGGGTATTCCTATATTCAGTTCAAGATCCGCTCCTGAATTCTTATTGGCTGTCCAAAAATAAAACCGGTCAAGGTCAGTAAACATGGCGGACAAATTCAACTTTCGTTATTGACATTCACGAAAAATAACCGATATATGGACTATACTTGATATTCTTGGATTAATTTATGCGATACACATCTACAACGTTTGAGTTCAGGTAAGAAATGCAAATGTTATTGTCATTTATAAACCGGTCAAGGTCAGTAAACATGGCGGACAAATTCAACTTTCGTTGTTGACTTACACGAAAAATAACTGATATATGGACTATACTTGATATTTTTGGATTAATTTATGCCATACACATCTATAACGTTTGAGTTCAGGTAAGAAATGCAAAGTTATTGTCATTTATAAACGATTTGAGACGAAATCGTTGCGGGAGTGAATCACTCCCTCCTTGCACCATTACGGAGATCCAATGGAGTTGTAGCCCTCTCCAAAAAAAAAAAACGTAAAAGATCGGGAGAGGGCTACATTATTGCAGCTACATAAACTGCGCAGTTGCTGATTCATACAAGGCAGTTACGTGTACAGTATATGACAGTGCAAAATTTCTAAGGTTTAAAGCAGGCCAGAGTTTGATCCTAAGAAATATTATCAACAAGCCGGATACTGTGGTTGTAACCACAAACATCAAGGTTTTCCCGACTGCCGCAGTTGAGGTGCTGTAGCATATTGACACTCAGGCTCGCCACATCCTGTACCCCGCCAGCACCCACAAAACCTGTGCCTGAAGCTTTAAAGACCCCTCCAAAAGGTAGAGTGTCGGTCAAAGGAAGAATTATTCAGTTAGATCTATCGAATATTATTCAAATAAAGTTTGATACAGTATTAGTCAAGCAATAAGAAGAGATATTTCAAATTAAATATATATTTGTAACATTCTATGCATAAAAAAATTATATTTGCACAATTTCATTCTTTATTTTCAACATTACAGGAAGAAGCTGTAAGACAGGTTTCGGTAAAAGAGAACAACGTGAATGTGAAAAACACTTTTATAGAGGATACCACAGATAAATGCAAAGTAGCACTTTGGCAAGAGTTTGCTAATAACGACATCAGGCCGGGTGACTTCATTTGAAATCACTGATGTTGTTGTCAACACGTTTAGAAATGAGACGTCATTGACAACAACATCAAGGACCAAAATCACTGTAATTATCACTCCACTTTATTTACTACAGTAACTATCCGTAATGTCATAAACTCAAAACTTTGAACATTGGCTATGTATATCATAACTTTTTAACTCACTTGAGCTGAAAGCTCAAGTGAGCTATTCTGATCACATTTTGTCTGTTGTCCATCTGTCTGTAAACTTTTCACATTTTAAACATCTTCTCGAGAACAACTGAGCCAATTTCAACGGTACTTGGCACAATTCATCCATAGCCTTAGGGGATTCAAAGTTGTGAAAATTAAGGACCATGCCTTGCAAAGGGAGATACATGTAATAAGGAATTTAAATTTTCAAAAATCTGCGTCTCATGAACCGAAAGACCAGGAAAGCTGAAATTTGTGTGGCAGCAGCCTCATGTAGCGTAGATTCAAAGTTGTGAAAATCATGACCCCCGGGGGTAAGGTAGGACCACAATGGGGGGTCGAAGTTTGACATATTAATATATAGAGTAAATCTTTAAAATCTTCTCAGAAACTAATCAGCCAGGAAACCTGACACTTGTGTGGAATCATCCTCAGGTAGTGTAGATTTAAAGTTGTTAAAATAATGATCCCAGTGGTAGGGTGGGGCCACAATGGGGGGGGGGGGTCAAAGTTTAACATAGAAATATAAAGAGAAAATCTTCTCAGAAACTAATCAGCCAGGAAAGCTGAAACGTATGTGGAAGTATCTACAGGTAGTGTTGATTCAAAGTTATGAAAATAATGACACCCCCGTGAGTAGAGTTTGGCCACAATGGATGGGGGGGGGGGGTCAAAGTTTTACATAATTTTTTTTTTTTAAGTTTTACAAAAATCTGCGTCTCATGAACCGAAAGACCAGGAAAGCTGAAATTTGTGTGGCAGCAGCCTCATGTAGCGTAGATTCAAAGTTGTGAAAATCATGACCCCCGGGGGTAAGGTAGGGCCACAATGGGTGGTCGAAGTTTGACATATGAATATATAGAGTAAATCTTTTAAAATCTTCTCAGAAACTAATCAGCCAGGAAACCTGACACTTGTGTGGAATTATCCTCAGGTAGTGTAGATTTAAAGTTGTGAAAATAATGATCCCAGTGGTAGGGTGGGGCCACAATGGGGGGGGGGGGGGGTGGGGGGTCAAAGTTTAACATAGAAATATAAAGAGAAAATCTTCTCAGAAACTAATCAGCCAGGAAAGCTGAAACGTATGTGGAAGTATCTACAGGTAGTGTTGATTCAAAGTTATGAAAATAATGACACCCCCGTGAGTAGAGTTTGGCCACAATGGATGGGGGGGGGGGTCAAAGTTTTACATAATTTTTTTTTTTTAAGTTTTACAAAAATCTGCGTCTCATGAACCGAAAGACCAGGAAAGCTGAAATTTGTGTGGCAGCAGCCTCATGTAGCGTAGATTCAAAGTTGTGAAAATCATGACCCCCGGGGGTAAGGTAGGGCCACAATGGGGGGTCGAAGTTTGACATATGAATATATAGAGTAAATCTTTTAAAATCTTCTCAGAAACTAATCAGCCAGGAAACCTGACACTTGTGTGGAATTATCCTCAGGTAGTGTAGATTTAAAGTTGTGAAAATAATGATCCCAGTGGTAGGGTGGGGCCACAATGGGGGGGGGGGGGTCAAAGTTTAAAATAGAAATATAAAGAGAAAATCTTCTCAGAAACTTATCAGCCAGGAAAGCTGAAACTTATGTGGAAGTATCTACAGGTAGTGTTGATTCAAAGTTATGAAAATAATGACACCCCCGTGAGTAGAGTTTGGCCACAATGGATGGGGGGGGGGGGGGGGTCAAAGTTTTACATAATTTTTTTTTTTTAAGTTTTACAAAAATCTGCGTCTCATGAACCGAAAGACCAGGAAAGCTGAAATTTGTGTGGCAGCAGCCTCATGTAGCGTAGATTCAAAGTTGTGAAAATCATGACCCCCGGGGGTAAGGTAGGGCCACAATGGGGGGTCGTAGTTTGACATATGAATATATAGAGTAAATCTTTTAAAATCTTCTCCTGCAGCCCACCAGCACTCTCCTCCTCAAACATACCATCCTCCTCATATAATGTTAGAACGACCGCATATAATGTTAGAAGCACCTCATATAATGTTGGAAGCACCTCATATAATGATAAATATACATAATATAGTGAAATAACTACATCATATAATGAAAGAAGTACTGTGTATAATGGAAAATGCACACGATATAATCTAAAAAAGACCTCATATAATGAATATACTACCAAATATAATGAGAACACTGCGTATAATGTTTAATCCCAATATAAGACAGTCCCGGCGTTCCATACTTCTCAAGCACTGCGCTTTTTCCTCCAGTCATCCGTTTGTCCAATGTTGTGATTAAGAAATAAAGTACGAGTTTTCGTGAATGTTGCAGAATAACGTCCGAGGTCGAGAAATGTTGTTTTGAAATATGTTAGCCGAGGCTTTTATATTTCAAACAACATTTCGAGACCGAGGAGGTTATCCTGCAACATTCACGATAACAAGAACTTTATTTCTATTCTACTAACAGCCCAGTATTTCTACAGATCGTTTCACCTAAAGAGAGACGATCTAGGTAATTTTGACGGCTGTTTCGTGTAACCCCAACGGTTTTGTTAGTAATGTTTACATGTGTATCGATCAAAGGAATCACATGCAGACGACAGTTTTTTTTTGGATTTTTAATACTCTTCTCTTATTTATAAAATATCTTTGAATCATGTTCCTAATATTTTAAAGCGGCATGCTCACGATTTTGGTCAAAAATTATTTTTTCAAATTTAGTATTTACAATGCTTCAGAAAGGCATTTCTAATAGGCAACCGAAATTTGAGTGTTATTTGTTGAGTTATAAGCAAGTTACAGAGCTTGAAATTCTTCGCTATGTAAACAAAGCTTTTGTTTACATTTTGAACGTTGAAGTAAAAATTTCAGTTTTAAACCCAAACCGAATGTGTTAAATGTTAGGAACTGTATATCTATGCTTGAAATAAATAAAAAGATAGACCAAAACACGCTGGAAAAAGATTTTTACTGGTATATTGAACCTATGTAAACAAAAGCAGGGCACGGGCCTTGTTAACATGTTAAGGAATTGTGAGCCCTGTAACTTGCTTATAACTCTACGAATGACTCTCAAATTTAATTTGATCATTAGAAATGCATTTCTAAAGCATTGTAAATAATAAAAATAAAAGTTTACCAAAAATCGTGACCATGCCCCTTTAAGGGCAATTTAATTCGATTATTACTACTACACGTTATATATTTTATGTAAAAACACGCAGTGAAAATGTGGTGGGGAGGTCCTAGGAACAGCCGCATTCATCTCTTAAAAATAAACAGTTAAGGCAATACACATCGTTTTGACTGGAACTAACACGTGAAATTGACATGGTTTTAAAAATGTTGACGGTTTGAAGTTGTAATTTCATAATCAGTGCGAGACAAATAGGTCTTTCTGATCTGATAATTTACTGATGACGTTCGTGGTATATTGAGAATAATGTCCGCGGCATCCCTTTGATCTCGGCAATAACTGTAGTAGAATGCACAGTAATTTATGAGTATCTTGCTCCATAAAAGTATAGGTGCAGTACTGTGCACAATGTCCAGGGTTGTCCATACGCCCATCCCCTAGGATAAATATTATGAACATTTAACATTATTTTAAAATACATGTATATAATTTACTTACATGTTAAAGCTATACATTCTGATTTAAACTACTGTAAAATTTTAATCACCTAAAAGAACAAGATCCTTTCCTCGAAATTCATCCAAAACCTCATTTTGATGACTTTCCCATATTTGAACAATGCTGGACACAACATAAGTTCGCTGAATTTTCCAAAATGAAGATGATGAAAGGAAAGGCAATTTCAAAAAACTTGCAAACAATGCAAGCTTTTGAAAGTTGTTTCCAGTGGCAACCAGACTAGCTGAAATTATAATGATATATTTGAATGGATTTAATTGGGAAAAAATAAATTCAAAATTGGAATTTCACGATAGAATCGAATTGACAGAATTTTCGCTATCTTATCCCCCCATCTTCTTTTGAATTGCGACCTGCTTTCTAGAATGCAGTTCACTATTCAATTGCAAAAAGGCCAAAATTTCAAAAACCAGAGAAGACCACCTCACCAAATTTTCATGTGGCAGTGGTATACCACCAGTAAATGCCCCTGAAAATTTCGAGCCCCAAATATGAATTTTAAATTTTGAATTGCAAACTGCGTTCTAAAACGCAGTTCACTATTCAATCGCATATAAGCCCGATTCTCAAAAACCATTGATAACACCAACACCATATTTTCACAGTGGTAGTGAAATACCACTAGTAGATGCCCCTGAAAATTTAGAGCCCCAACTATGAATTTTAAATTTTGAATTGCAAACTGCGTTCTAGAACGCAGTTCACTATTCAATCGCATATAAGCCCGATTCTCAAAAACCATTGATAACTGCATCACCATATTTTCACAGTGGTAGTGAAATACCACTAGTAGATGGCCCTGAAAATTTCGGACCCCAAATATGAATTTTAAATTTAGAAAAATATTTCTCTACCTACTTGAAATAGAACAATGCTTCCATCATGCTTGTGACTCCCGAATAAATTCAAGTAATAATCGAAATAAATGACTTTCACTCGTCACTTACACAAACATTAATTTACATAACGCTTTTCCAGATAAACAAAGGGTAATAATCAACAGGAAGGAGAGACAAAGGATGACAAAATCAAAGTCGGCTGTCGAGTGGTTGAAATATTACGCAACCAGCTTCGGGGAGAAATTACCAAACACTTGTCAGATACATTTGCCCCCATGTTCAACCAAATTACATGTGTATGAAAGGATGGTATCAGAATCTCAAGTGGAGTTTCCTGAACCTGTTTCATATTCTCATTTCTTGAGATTGTGGAGGGAAGAGGCTTCATATATAGCCATTCCCAAGGTATACAGCATAGCATAACATAAACTCATATAAACTTCTCTAATCAAGATTACATGTACATTGTACATGCAAACAATCTTTCATTAAATTGAAAAAGCTTTCTATTAAATGGAAAAGATAAAGATTTTTTTTATATAAAATACAATATATAAGTAGTGCCAGCAAAGAGACTGAAAATATCAAAATTTTAACAGACGACCCAGAAAGACAAAAATATCAATAGTTAAAAATGCTGTATATTATGTTTTAGCACAACAGATTTTCGAAATGCGACACATGTACGTTAATAAAGACCAAACTAGGAGAAACACGTGATCCTGCAAAGAGAGCAATTCTGATTGAAAAAAGAGAAAAACATCTTCGATTACAAAAGTAAGACGATCATCATTATCATACACGAACATTACACATGTAAATAAATGTATGATAAGAATTTATTTCATAATTTCATTTTTATATAATATTAAACTGTAATTATACTTTAGAAAAACAGAAGAAAAAAATAGCATTGCCATTAATTTTTAGCTCATCTGAGCTAAAAGCTCAAGTGAGCTTTTCTGATCACATTTTGTCCGTCGTTTGTCTGTCTGTATGTCCGTCTTTAACCTTTTCACAATTTCAACATCTTCCTCAGGTAGGATAAATTCAACGGGGGGGGGGGGGGGGGTTGCAATTTGTTTACATAGGATTATATAGAGGAAAAAACTTTTAAAATCTTTTAAAGTCAATAGCCTATAAAAGCTGTAACTTTAGTGAAAGCAATTTTAGATAGTGTAGAATCGAAGGGTTTATATACCCTTACTATAACTACACCCCCCCCCCCCCTCCCCCCACCCCCGGATTAGGATTTTGAAGATTTTGGGAAACTTTAAACTTAGGCTAGCGATGTGACTAATGAACCTCTTATTAAGTAAACATTTGAATGATAAATGTGTACTTTGTATTTCAGCATGGAAAGACAAAAATATTACAAGCACCAGACCAAAGCAAAGATCCATTCATCTAAGTATCTTTCCATCATAATTGATGGAATGGATCAGAGCAAAACACAAATTCCACACTTTGTGCATGCCAGTAAATTTACCTCCAGCATGTGGAGGTTGCGTGTGCACTTGGTTGGTGTTATATTACATGGGATAGGTGTATATGGCTTTTTCGATCTTTTTGAATACAGCCACTCAACCAATCTAACATTATCTGTTCTTTTGAGCATATTTTATATGCTCAAAGAATCTCTACCTGCGCAAGGGAAAATAAAAACAGGTATTCATGATAAACACAATACGAATCATTAGTTAATGATATTAATTAATCTATCAAGATACCGATTCATGTACTGCTAATTGAGATATATTAAAACAAAAGTGGTATTGTTCTATCACATGGCGATGGCTTTGTTAGAAATTGTAACATAGGAGGAAGGATAATTGCCAGCTTCTGATCCCTTGTTTAGGAGAGAGAGGGTTTTCTATTGCAAAACAGTTACTAGTAGGAGCCTAATTGAAATGGCTACTGGTTTTACATCTACACAAATCTGATCTAGTAACCTTGATAATTAAATATTAAAATATATAGAAAATTTTAAACCAAAAACTTATCTTTTATAAACAGGTATGTGTTGGCTTTTATGGCCTACCTGGTAGAGAGGAAGATATTTAGGAAAGTGAAAATATCTTTTCTAATGGTGGGTCACACTCACGAGGATGTAGACCAGGTGTTCTCCAAGTAAGTACATAAAGTTAATATATACACGCTGAAATAGATTTTGCACGTTACCCCCATAGCTTCGTGTAGTATATTAAGGTAGTCTATCTATTAGAATCACGATTCATTTCTTGCAACTTTGATAACTTACATCAAAACTCTTTTAAAAAAAGTTTCAAGTGCAGAAAGTTCATTTAATTAACATACTCCCAAGTTTAGTAATTGTCAGCTTCATAATAATTTTAAAATACAGATGAAATGTAGTTTAGATCAATGAAAACTGTTGAAGTCACCTCAGTTATGGGTGGACTACATTAACCAATAATTTCCCCCAGACCAACCAGCATCCGAACCTCTGATGTGTACAACATCACAGAATGGCTGACCCCACACATTAATGCAATAAAGAATCACTCTCGACCCCATGTCTTTAAGATAACATCGGACGAGTCTGGCAAGGCTAGACTCTTTTGGAAAGAATGGTCCACGGACAAGGTGACAATTCATTAAATATGTCACTCTTAACGTTTTAACTGGGTGGGAGGTGGAGGGGTTTGGAAAATTAAAGATAAATACTATTAAATTTTGGGATTATCCATAATCCTTTTATTCCCTAGAATATAAGACTTTTTCATAATTGTAATTTAACATGTTTTAGAAATGGAATGAGACTACTGAATACATCCTAAAATCTGATGTGGAGGGTGAACCTGACATCGTTGTCCCCTTCTTTGACGAAATACATGACAATATCGACAGACTTGAAAACGATGTCAAGACCAGTTTCAAGTGTTTCGCAAAGGAGGAGGACAAGGAATGGTGGTATTGCTTTTTCCGAAATTATGATGCCCCCAATGGTAATTAGATTGCCAATTGCAATCAAAATTAAACTAGAGGTACTGTGAGCAAGCTCACAATTGATACCCCCCGCTAAGAAAAAAATCATAACGCGTGTATTTTTGCTATTATAGAAAATATTGGATGAACCTATTTCACTGACCATTTTCTATAAATACCAACTGCTCTATTTTTTAAAACTGTTAATGCTAATAGGAGTAAACAAACCAATTTCTATCCTTTAATTCCAGTTCATTTTAAGTTAACTGTTAATGCATGAGGACAATTGCATCCTTCCTTTAACAACCATGACTCAAATCAAACTCGAATCAAACGAAATCCACATGTCAAGCAGCCATTTAATATTTAAACATTTTGAATTATTGGTATACTGAGCCCGATTTTTTCCAAAAAAAATTTTCCACACATTTTTTTTTCCAAATAAAAATTTCATTTGGGCAAGCCATTTTCAGAGAGACGGTGGTGAAAATCTAAAAATAATTTTATGTGGCCTGAAAAGAGCAAGCTTTGTGTCAAATTTTAGCTTCCAATATTTCCATTAATACAAGAAATGACACAGACAAAATTTAGCATTTTCCCAACAATGACCTTGAACTTCATCAATTGACCTTGGGTCAAGGTTATGATACACCCTTTCGTCATAAGCAATATTTGTGTGAAGTAAGAACATTGAATGCTTCTCAATAAGGAAGATATGGACCGGACACGAATTTTGCCTTTTTTCTGCCAGTGACCTTGACCTTGCCCAAATGACCTTGGGTCAAGGTCATTACACACCCTTACGTCATAAGCAATCTTTGTGTGAAGTAAGAACTTCCAATATTTTTCCATAAGAAAGATATGGACCGGACACGAATTTTGCATTTTTCCTGCCAGTGACCTTGACCTTGCACAAATGACCTTGTATCAAGGTCATTACACACCCTTACGTCATAAGCAATATTTGTGTGAAGTAACAACTTCCAATGTCAATGTTTCTCTATAAGAAGGATATGGACCGGACACGAATTTTGCATTTTTTCTGCCAGTGACCTTGACCTTGCCTGAATGACCTTAGGTCATGGTCATGACACACCCTTGGGTCATTAGCAATCTTTGTGTGAAGTAAGAACCTCCAATGTTTTTCTATAAGAAAGATATGGACCGGACACGAATTTTGCCTTTTTTCTGCCAGTGACCTTGACCTTGCCCGAATGACCTTGTGTTAAGGTCATGACACACCCTTAGGTCATAAGCAATGTTTGTGTGAAGTAATAACTTCCAATGTTTCTCCATAAGAAAGATATGGACCGGACACGATTGCACAGACAGACGGACAGACAGACAGACAGACGGACGGACGGACGGACGGACAAGGTGATTCCTATATACCCCCCCCCCCAACTTTGTTTGCGGGGGGTATAATAAGAATTAAAATTATGATTATTATTTTACAAGTGAACTTTTTGTTATTCTAGACACCAATCTATCATGGCCATTAGAGGACCTTGCTGCAGAAAAACGAAGTAAGCTGAAATTTTACATTGATATTAGATATATTTAGTTTAAAGCTGTGCTGCAAATTAGATTTACACTTGTAATTGAAAACCTATTTTACTTGCCTTTTTTTATTTTCATTTGAAAAACAAATAAATTTCAAAACTGATCTTCATTACAGAGAAACACTCACATGCAAGTGAAGAAGAGTTAGGGGATCCCTTCACATTTCATTTACAAGAAGAAACCCCCATACCGCCAGTAAGTTTATTTGTTAAGAACCTAATATTTATTTATTATTCATGATATTGCTAAAATTCATTTTAGATTTTTCTAAAAATAATGTTTTGTTAACATAGGTTGTTATCGGCAAAGGCAGTTCCGCTTCAAAACCCAGGGCTGTCAGTAATGACGACTTTGTCCTGGTGGACATACCGAAATATGCCGGCGAGTGGCCCCAGCTGTGTCAAGTAATCAATGTGGCTGGAGACCAATTCACAGTACATTGGTATAGAGGTTCAAGAACTACCGCCTGGACTCCATGCAAAAGAAGAATTCAAGGAACCCGAGGAAAGCAAGAGGCATGGACAGAGATAATTAACAAACAACAGATATGGTCCTCAGCTTTCAAACTTACACCTTCGGGACATATTCCTAAAAAGATAAGAGACGAACTAGAGTCGTATGAACATTATTACTACATATTCATGTATCATCCGTAGTTGTATACATATTATTGTATATTAATATTTCATAAATATCATAAGTGTTTCTATCGTGCGTGGAAATGTGACCACTCAACGTACATATCATATTGTGTAGTAATATTTCATAAATTATATCAGGAGTGTTTCTATCGTGCGTGGAAATGTGGCCGCTCCATGTACATATTACATTGTGTAGTAATATTTCATAAATTATATCAGGAGTGTTTCTATCGGGGGGGGGGGGGGAATTTTATCACTCCATGTACTGTTTGTAATATTGTGTAGTAATATTTCATAAATTAAATCCGGAGTGTTTCTATCGGGGGCGGAAATGTGGCCGCTCCATGTACATATTATATTGTGTAGTAATGTTTCATAAATTATATCAGGAATGTTTCTTTTGGGGGCGGAAATGTGACCACTCCATGTACAAATTACATTGTGTAGTAATATTTCATCAATTTGTAAAACTCTGGTGAAAGCACTCTAATTCAAATCCATTTTTATATTATTAATATTCATTTAATTTATTGTGTACTAGTTTCATAAGTAGGTGTAGGTCTTCTCTTTCTAAATCAAAATTGAAATCATTTGATTATGTTGTTTAATAATTTCATAGATGTATGTGGAGTGTTTCAATCGGGGGCGGAAATGTGGCCGCTACATGTACATTGTGTAGTAATATTTCATAAATTAAATCAGGAGTGTTTCTATCGGGGGCGGAAATGTGGCCGCTCCATGTACATAATATATTGTGTAGTAATGTTTCATAAATTATATCAGGAATGTTTCTTTTCGGGGCGGAAATGTGACCACTCCATGTACAAATTACATTGTGTAGTAATATTTCATCAATTTGTAAAACTCTGGTGAAAGCACTCTAATTCAAATCCATTTTTATATTATTAATATTCATTTAATTCATTGTGTACTTGTTTCATAAGTAGGTGTAGGTCTTCTCTTTCTAAATCAAAATTGAAATCATTTGATTATGTTGTTTAATAATTTCATAGATGTATGTGGAGTGTTTCAATCGGGGGCGGAAATGTGGCCGCTACATGTACATTGTGGAGTAATATTTCATGGTTCAATGCGTGTGTGTATGTGTGTGTTTGTATGTAAGTATGTATGTATGTATGCTTGTACCTTGTATTAAATACAGACGATTATATGAAAATGTACACAGGTTGTTTTTGAACAGTATTCTTTAAATAGCAACTGCCATAATCCTTCTTCATTTTTGGCGAACTTGCATCACGGGTTCGGGACGAGTCATGCGTACCAAGATAAGACCGCGGAACATTAACTGGCAAGATTGGAAATATAAAGCTTACATCAATTTCACCTGTAACAGTCAAAACATTTTAAATAAGCAGTGACAAATTGACGCGGACGTCTGAGAAAACATTAAATTGAAACTGTAATAAAGAACAGAATGGTGTTAACTCCAATACATAATTTTTTTGAAACTTCAGATACATGTATCTGTGCAATGTTGGTGAATTTTCTTAAATCTTGCCAGTTAATGTTCCGCGGTCTTATGTCTCAGATTTATATTAAGTAAGGAGGGTTAATATAAATTTATAGCTTACCAGGAGGGGAGTTAATGTGAAGTTAATAAGTTAGATTTCAAACACCCCGACATCCCCTTCTATATTGTCAACATCATCAGGGGAGAGGGGGGGGGGGGGGTGTCCAGACCCTCCCCCCTGCAAACTCAAATTTCTTTATATTTGTATTATAAAATTACAAAAAGTAAGCCTCAGCCCCCCCCCCTTCCCCTGGAAAACTTAAATATCCCTGGGACATCCGCCCCCCCCCCCTCCCCCGGAAAAAAAATTCTGAATCAACGCATGTACATTTACCTGGACAAAATCTGCCCCCCCCCCCCCCCCCAAACTTTTTCTCGCAGCAAACATTTTTTTTAAAAAAATCATATAAATAAGTTAAGGGAGTATGGGACTGACACCAAAGTAATTAAAATTTTTTAAAAATTGGTTCAACAAATAGCATTGCATTTTTTCTAACAAAATATAACAATTTTTTGATAGGTTAATATGTTTGTTTCCATGGTAACGGTATCCAAACATATCCTTGTTGGAAATACTTCCGTTCATCAAAATACACCACTTACAACAGAAATGAAGCAATGCTACATCGTTTATAGTAATTTTATTTCATTTTTCTTATATGCTATTTATAATACATTGACAGAAGAACAATTTATTAAAAAAAAAATAAATTCTGAAAGCCTCCTCAGTATCATACAATGTGCGACCGAATTTCCTCTGCATGGTTCAAATTTGTTACTTTTTGTGTTGACCTTCAATGCAAAATGGTCAAAAAATCTGTTTTGATATAATTGGAAGTTTTATTTTTGAACTTAAACGAAATATACAAATGTTATGCTTTCACTGGAAAAGGAGAAACTCATATGTCAATGACTTAGATAAAAAGATATTGCAATCTGAATTTACTCTGGTCTGTTTTTACAATTTCGCGCCATTTTCACTTGATCACTATTCTAGTGTAGATAAAATAATCAATACCAACTTTTTGTTCAATAAACATTGAGTCAATTAATAATATCTTTACTACAATGCTGGTACTTTATAAAATTCAACAAAAAAGTAAAAAATTATTCATTTAAATCTCAAATTTCCTCTGCTTAACTTGAAATTCCTCTGCTAAAATACAAATTGTTAAACCATTTGCACCTTATAACACTATACCAGGTAGGAACAAAATAATTCTAGTAGGTACATGTATAAACAAATAAATATTTAATTTATGATTTGCTACATGTATTATAATTATTTTGTTCAACTCTGAAACATAAAAAAAGATTGAAATCAGCATTACATCATGTACAAAATGCACAGTACAAATGCCGAATATAATTTTAAGCTATTTTGGCAGAACAACATCCATTACTGTTACAACCATATATTATGGTATGAATTTTTTTTTAAACTAATCAAGTTTATACTGGACATTTAACTCCTCACATGTATATGTACA
Organism: Magallana gigas; assembly: GCF_902806645.1. Taxonomy (NCBI): domain Eukaryota; kingdom Metazoa; phylum Mollusca; class Bivalvia; order Ostreida; family Ostreidae; genus Magallana; species Magallana gigas. Next base: position 38,219 of record NW_022994857.1, on the reverse strand, counting down.
ATGTAATAGATCAACAAACTTATACAAATAATGCACCCAAATCAAAAGCCCTTTCAACATTGTTACATGTTTTACCAATCTAGCATAACTAATGAAGCTGACAATTACCGCTCCAGAACGAACGCTATCAACAATTTTATTATATATCTAACATAAATATTGAAGCAGACAAGAACACATCCTTGGCTTATCCTTGCAACATCTGCTTTTTATTTGGGCAAAGATGTAGTATAAACATCTTTTGAGATACTGTATGACTTTGAAAGTTAAAGTCGTGTGTTATTTTTTCACAATATAGATGGTTCCTTAAGATTTCCTTCACATGATAAGCATCCAATGTTTTACCAATATTTGTGTCAATGTTTGTCCGAAGTTTTGAAATCATTGTGCTATCTTCATCACCAACTATTGTCTTTATACAAATAGACCCATCATTCACATCCTTGACCATCTCTTCTATCATGTCACTCTCCATGGCCTTCATAGAACTTTCCGTTCCAGTTGATAATGCAATCATGTGGAGGAGGTGTTGATTTGGAATTGAGAGACAAAGTACATGTGCGACAGGATTTCGATCTTGTTGAAAAGTTTTCTATTTTTCCAGAAAATGTCCCGATCATAGATGAATGACCTGAAAGATGGGGTATAGCATCAACTTAAATACTTATACATAAAGAAATATCTAAAAACTGTTGTGACATTCAAACACAAGGATTTCTTAGGATGTACAATTTATGGTTCACAAAGACTAGGCCTCGGACAATTCAGGGTTTATTCAACTACATGTGGTTCGATTTCCATGGCATTCAAAAATTATATAATTTAGAATTTACTGATATAATAAACAAACGTTTTAAATGAATGAAAGACTTTCAATTGGCACACTCATGCTAGGAGTATTAAAAAGAATAAAATAAATGACAAAAAATATATTGCACAGTGATAATCTCTGGGACTAAGGATTCAGTCAAAATATATATGGAATAATACATTAACTTTTACCTTACTGTATGGGGGCTTTAATTTGTTGATATGAAAGAGTATACCCTTGAAATCCATGAAATTTTAAACCAATCACAGTGATACACTGTACCAAACGAAATTACCCAGTAGTTTATGTACTAGTAATTTATCAAATACCTGATAAACCGTAATGACTTCACTCTCTCTATCTATTCTGCCAACCAGCATATTTCTATGTATAGCTCTTCTTCATTAGAAGATCAATACAGTCTAAAAATGGCCTCGACCATCGGGCTCTCTTAAATGCGTATCTGCTTACATCCCTAATTCCACCAAACTCCTCCACTGTCTCCAACCACAATCAGACATTTTGACAACTTCTTCATGGTCAACATCTGTAATATTAAGTTACATAATCAGGAATTTTTGCACCATGAGAGAATTTTAAATGGAACACCAGTTGGTTGCAAAGTTGATCAGTAAAAAAAATATATGCATGTGTACTTGATATTATAAAGGCATAAACAGACTCTAAGTTTAACTCTGATTTAACAAACATAATAATATTTACTAAGAGAGGAATAGTTAATATAAGACAATGACTTCTGAAATCTTTACTTTTAAATTACATGTTCTCAATCAGATAAATGCAAATATTTCAACATGGAGAAGGGCATGGGGCTGTGAAAAGTAATTTTTGAGGGAGCATTATTGTGAAAGACTGAAAGTCACATAAAAGCTCCAGACACTGTACAGGTGTTTTAACCTGAAAAAAAGATACCATCTGAGGTTGACATTGTACTTGACATCTATTTCACACCTATTTGAAATTTATTTTTCTGTCAATATGTAAATTATGAGTTAATGTGTATACCATAGTGTATATCATTACAGAAAGTGTTCAATTTGTCTTTCTATTGTAAAATACATCTCCAGACGTCATGGGTTTCCAATAGTCTAACTCTTAACCCCACACGTAATGGCTGTCAGTTTACAATTTCTATCAAAACTAAATCAGTTTTAACCTCACTCATATATAGCATCAGAAATTACTGATACAAAATCAAAGTCATCATCATTTGCAGTCTCAACTTGTAGCTTATAGTCTGTCCCAAGTTATTGCTTCCCTCACTTTTTGATTATTTTAATAAAAATACACATACCTGTGAAAGAAATGCTGTTGAAGTCGATAAAAGGGAAAATATACAGGATATCTTAATTGACAAATTATCATTTTTCACTCATAAAAGTTCACTGGAACAAAAAAAAATTTCTTACAGAGATTTATAATGGGAAATGTTTACATCTTTTCTCCATTCGGAAGTACTCCGAACACCTCGCACAATTTTTCAAAGTTATCATCCGGGCTTATTTATGGCTGATGCAATGCAAATGCAAAATCTCAGCAGACTTTTTATTTTGGGATGTGTATTGAAACCCGAAGAGGTAGAGGGGGCGTTTTAAAACATATAATCTGGACATTTTTTATAATAGTGGATGGACGTAGTTTGAACTCAAAGGTATTTATGATTATCGAAGTATCAAGCGAAAAGAAGTGGAAGCGAAATCTCGGGATAGAGTATAAATATAAATTGAATGCCAGATAATTTGACTAATGAATATGCATAGAGACGACAGGAGATTTCGTATGTGTGGTATGACATCATTTTGAACCATGCATTGAAAATCGACTACTGGAAACATCTGATTATCTGAAACATGTGACGACATGATACACATTCTGATATATGTTAGAATTAAGTTTAACTATTTAAATGAGAGACATAAAGAATTCTACTGTGTTCTGATATGTGTATTGAACCATAGTGGCATACTGTCAAAGACTTATATTTTATATTTATATTATAATTATTTTTTTTATTATGAAATTAAATCTCAGGTGCTTGGGGCTTTACTAACGAATATGAACGATGCTTACTTTGATAGGCATAGGTATCTTACATATCAATGCTTGTGCTTGTGCATTACAACGCCATAGCATTTATACAAGAAAAAATTAATGATGTCCATACCAATTTTACTTTTACTCTAGTCTCAGCAAGATTCGCCGAAACTGAAAATCTGAAAAAACGTCTATCAAAAACTTTCAGTCTCGACGAACTTAAACCTGCTGAGATTACAAATACTTTTACTCTATCAATGAATGTAAGTCAAACCTGGACATATCGCTTTTGCTGGCGTCGAGTCATCTTCCTCCATCTCCGATGAGAATTTTTCAGCTGTAATATTAAAATATGTGATTGATCTGCCCAATAGAGCGTCCACGTTCGCACTACACTATCCCTTTTCTGAGCTTTAGCAACCTTTATGTGGCGATGTTCAAAATCAAATCCACGTTTCCTCCGCATTGCCGAAAACTGAACCGATATTTATGTCGTAAAAAAAGAATTTTGGGTTAAATTAACTCTTATTATCATTTATATTCACGATTTATTATTTACAAAACCTATAAAACCCTTTCCACTATAAATTTTATTGTTTAATACCTTAGAATTGAACAAACAGATTTAACGACCGCGAATTGGTTTACGTCATTCAGAGTTGCGCGGTAGATTCAAAATCGTGAGTCCCATACTTCCTTAATGTAAGAATTGGTGTTATATAAAGTTTTATTACACACATAGTAATAAATACAGGTTTTTTGCACATGTGACACAGATGGCATCACAAAATCCGTATCGGCCTCCGAGGCTGATACAGGTTATCAGCCCTCCAGGGCTGATACGGATCCGTATCACACCCCTTGCGGAACTCCTCTGCCTTTATTTTTTGCATGATTACAAATGAAAAATAAAACATTTGTCAGTTAGAGTCGACATTTTTAAGTGCAGTTGAAAACTTCAAATGCTAGCAAATGTTTTAAAGCAGTCAACTTTTAAAACCTGATGAAATTCCGTTCTGGAGCTTCATGTTTGTTAAAACAAGAACTGATATTTTTATTAAATACATGTACACGTCCAGACTATATTCAAATAATATGAATAATCAATTTGTTCAAGTTGATGGTTTAAAAAAAAAATATTACTAAAAGTATGTTATAAATATAATAATAGATACCCTTTTCCATATCACAGCGTGTATCAGCCCTCGACCAATATCATCCCTCGGGCTGATACAAGCTGTGATATGGAAAATGGAAAATGGTATGTATTATTCTCTATATAAAATACTCTAATGCCATCCAAGAAATGCTCAAATATGACGTCACAATAACAACGTTGCGTCATTTTCATATGTCGTTTGTAACGCAAAAATGGCAAACTGGGGAATACTGAAAGAGAATGAAAATCTCTATATCATTATTAATGGAATGCGAGCGAGAAATATCAAGAATGGAGAAGAACATGGACCGATCGAGCACATTGACCATGAAAGAAATTCAGATGAGTTGTGGGTAAGAAATATTTACCAACTTTCATATTGAACAGTTCAGTAGACTATACAGTATATATATATATATATATATATATGTACTGTATGTACCATAGATCAGCGATAAACTCGCCCATATCTTAAATTGGAGAGCAAAAGTGGCAAAAATATAACGAAGGGGGATATTTCCTTGCAAAGAGTACTTATTTTAATATTATCTTGTAAAAAAAAACTTTTTATAGTTAAAAAATATGCTTCAACAAAATTATAGTTAAACATCCCCTCTTATTTAGAAATTCATTTGCCCACCCGTGATAATCATTTGTGCTGCATACCATTCTATATCATATATATTCAATAGATACACTTTCGCGATGAGGAAGCAGGTAAAAGAATAAACAGAAAGATGTTCAAGCCCTTCCAAGGACAATTTCTGGAGCTGGAAAATGCTTTGTCAAATGCAGCTTTTATTGACCTTCTCCGGGAGCATGGGATAACAAAGAAGAGAAAAAATGTCAGCACTAAAAGTCGACAAAGTGAAAGCCAGAGAGTTGTTACTCCGTCAGTTGACAACATTGAGGGACCAAGGCCAACAGTCCCTATGAGAGAGTTTAAAAAATTGGTAAGGAGAGTGGCTGGCGTTTTTTAAGATAATAGAATCTAAATGGCAAATTTCCTCGAGAGACAGAAACAATTAATTCCGCTAATATTTTTTAAAACAAAGTTTCTCTCATTGTCGTTTAGGCTAAAACTAGCCTAATAAAGGGTGTATTAGAGAGCGTTAACTGTCCCAAACTGTCCCAAACCATTTCACATAATATAAAAGTAATAGATATTGAATTTACTCTCTAAGCATTATAATTTGGAATTTTAGAACAGCTTTATTTTCAAGGTGAAAGAAATGACGTCCATTTTTTTTAAATGTTCTTGTTTTTGTAGGAACTTTCAACGTTAAAATTGACAATTTACAAGAAGCGCCTGAAGACTTCAGGTACTCTTTTATACAAAAATGTTAGGGATAAAAACAATTTCTAAAATTACATTTATAATTATAAAATCATAAAATCCATTGTTTTTGTTAGATGTTGACCAGGACTGGGTTGCAGAAATCAAGTCCAGCATACGACAGGCTCCGGGAGAACTTGTAACGAAGGTTCCTGTCATGATTCCCCTAAATGTTGTAAGTAAATATACATCTACTTAGTTCTCTAAAATCTCTCTCTCTCTCTCTCTCTCTCTCTCTCTCTCTCTCTCTCAATTTTATATAATTATGACCTTTCGTTAATTTTCATAAAGGCGACAGATCCTTACCAGTTTCAAGAGAGCATGTTAGATGGTGTATTATATCTGATAGGAGGGAACCACGTAGTGAAGGCATGCAAAGAACTGTTAGAAGAGGAGAAGGAAAACGAGGAATTCAGAAGTTACAGGTATATATGTGAGGAGGTTGTCACTGAAAATCTCACACATTGATATTTTTAAAGAACCACTACAATTTAAAGATCTCTTTTCAGTAACATTTCAGCAGATGTTTTTCTGGGTCTATCACCAGAGCAGGCCAAAATGATCGGAAATCACCACAACAGAAAAACAACAACAAAAAAAGTGCTTTTCCAGGTATAACATTGTGGATAAAATCAAGATAATAAAGCTAATTGGTTACATTTCATAAGTTAACGATTTTTTCTTCTAACCCCACCCTGGCTTAAAGTTAAAGGAACATTGCTGGGCTTCATTAGGCTTAATGTATTAAATGACATAGTTTCATATCCAATAATTTTAATTCTAATAATCTTAATTATATTAAACTAAATTTGACACATTGTTAGTTTAAAAAGATCAATCCCATCTTCCGTAGTAAAGGGTTTCTTTCAAATTGAAAGATTGTTTGAACTGTGGAATTCCCGAAATTCTATGAAGGACTTTCCTCAACAGGTACCAATCTACTGTACTTGACATGTTTACAAAATGTCAAATATATTATTTTTATAATTAAGCCAGTGTACCAAAGTCATGCAAATTTTGAAGCATTTTTTTTCTTAATCACGAAAATGAAAACGGTAATTCACTTAATTCCTAAGCTCAACGTGTCAACGTATAATGTTTATTTCAATTTAATATATAATAAGACCGCGGAACATTAACTGGCAAAATTGGAAATATACAGCTTACATCAATTTAACTTTATTTGATATGGACGGGAACAAATTGACGCGGACGTCTGAGAAAACATTGGATTGAAACTGTAGCTGTAGGAAGTGAATCTTAAGTGACAAGACAAGCATAAAAACATCATACACATCTAAAAGTGGGTCTAACAACAAAATTCTAAATACAAAAGTGCAAAATTTTCCTGAAAACTTATAGAACAGAATGGTCTTGAATAACAAATGATCAAGGTGACTACCCGTAATAAAGGGAGTGACTGTGTGACTGACTAATTAAAGAAGTGACAGTGAATGACTAATCAATAAACTTAATGACTTATAAACTGAATGACTGGATGACTAACTAATTAACGGAGTGACTGGATGACTAACTGATCAAAAACATTATATCTCCAGCAACAAGCTGGTTTGTATAAAAGATCGATATAGATGGATTGCATTCGCAAGATTAAAAGATTATAGTTATGCATCTGGTTTTATTTTTAGATTTTCAAAAACATCCCATGCGTCGAGGGGCCCAAAATATGCCAGTATGTAAGGCGCGTGGCAGAGGAGATCTCAAAGGACAGAAAGAAAAGAATACTGGAACAGGTCTTTACAAGCAGGACTGGCTGCCAAACATGGGAGGAGGCTTCAGAGAGATATGCCCTCCATGCAGAAAAAATGGAAGAATTCTTGGGTAAAGCTTCAATAAATTTATGTTTTCTAAACATAATACATTACAAATTACTTGTAAAATAATCAGTGTTGAAATAAGAATCAATATAAACATAATCTATTTAAGTTCATCACATATCTAAAAACTTGTAATTTTTCATTTAAAGATTCCATCAAAGTCAGCCAGAGACTAATTCCCACTGATTTCATAAAATTTTGCGATGAGGCAGTCCGGCAAGAGGTACCGGTAGACCTTAACACAGCTGTTACCGTCAATGTTTCCGTAGAGCTGAACGAAAAACAGAGAGAGTATTTAGATCAGGAAAAGAGAAAATTTGAAATGAAAATATGTAAAGGTCTTAAAAAACTAAAAACTGCTGCTGAGGAATAATAAAATATATCATCGAACTCACCCATTATATGTCTGTTCTTAATTTGTATCAAGTTATTACTGACGGGATTTTATTTATATTTTAGAATAGAAGCAGCCAGAGAGAGAGAGAGAGAGAGAGAGAGAGAGAGAGAGAGAGAGAGAGAGAGAGAGAGAAACCCATGGCTTGAGACAATGGACTTTAAATTTCTTTTGTTTGAAGTGCAATATAATAATAGAATAAAGGGTTAACTGTCCCAAGTAATGTTTATGAGGCCATGGGCATTCCTTAAATAGATAGATATTTGAAATAAATTTCTTAAGACCTTATCAATGTCTTATCTCAGCCATGGTTGAGTGATCAACGATGAAATAGATAGGCCTACGTCACATTGCTGTTTGACACAACTACCAAAAGTCCAAGCTCTTGTTAAAATGGTTCTAATATATGTGTTTTATTATATATGTGATGCATGTTACAGAGGTATTTTTTTATTACAAGACAGAAGGAAAGGGGCGCGAGTAAGTAAGCGTCTTGCTTAAGAACAATCAATTTTGTTTGCTGAGTAATGATTCATGAAAGATATAAACAAGGTATCGGGTACATATAACAAATAATTATTTATTTTCATTTTATATTACATCAAGATATCACAAACTCAAAATCTCTCTCTCTCTCTCTATCTCTCTCTCTCTCTCTCTCTCAAATTGTCTGTCCTCGGCGTGGGTGTTGTGAGGGCGGCTAGCCTTTGATGCTGGCAGATCGGCTGGCAACTATGCGTGGGTGTTGTGAGGGCGGCTAGCCTTTGATGCTGGCAGATCGGCTGGCAACTCGTGCGTGGGTGTTGTGACGGCGGCTAGCCTTTGATGCTGGCAGATCGTCTAGCTATTGTATTTAGCAAGCTGTTGACGTAACAGAGGCGGTACTCTATTTTTTTTTCATCCAATCATAAAAAACAGTAAAGACCATGTGCAATTTTGATAACGCCTATCAGAATTGCAAAATTGCATTCATGGAGAGAAGACCGAGTACAGTTTGAGTGAGCATGACAGCGCATTACTAAACTTAATTTTATGATGTGTTTTTAAACGAGATGAGATACATGTACTTTGTGTCCCTGTGCAAGAGAGAATGCCGAGTGATCAAAACAATCAAGTTGTACTTCACCAATTACTTGTGTTTTGTAATTTTGCCGCTAAATTGTTGCATTTTAAATGAGTGAAAATGGGCGGGCGGATCCTGGATGTTCATGTTTTCTAAACGGGTTTTCTTCTTCTTATGGATATATTTTTGAACTGCTCTTTAGACATGATTCAAGGACAGTTTAAGATATAAAAAGTTGGGACGATCATTGAAAGAAAAAAAAACTGAACAAATATAAATTCTACGTAATGCAGACATTATCTGGACATGGCACCATTGAAAATGATTGATTAATTATAAACATTACGATACCAGGAAATTTATCGAAATTTATAACTTTATAAATTTATAACTTCAATTTATAACTTCAGACAGACATTTATTTTACAGGTGATGGTAGACCCTTGTGCATTCCGACGCCACTGATATTACAAGCTTCTGGGTATAGAACCGGTTCTATTTTTAAGACAGCGGAACATTGACTGATGGCAAGAATGGAAATATACAGCTACGTCAATTTCGCTTGTTACAGTCAAAACATTTGAAATGGGCAGGGACAAATTGGACAGCGGTCTTACGTGTAACGTTATAAGACCGCGGAACATTAACTGGCAAGATTGGAAATATACAGCGTACGTCATTTTCACTTGCATTCGGGAACAAATTGACACGGACGTCTGAGAAAACATTGGATCGAAACTGTAGTTATAGGAAATGTATTTTCAATCCACCTCATCATTTCTGACTTGCTAAATAATTTAGAGCGATCGAAAATCATTTTAATTGGTATCAGAAAAGCGGTTGAAAAACATTTTATTTCATCAGTAAGTAAATAATCAGCAAATGTAAAAAGATATTAATTAGGAGATATATTATACGCAGGGCAGAGCGTTGTCCGATGACTTCTTATATGAAACATTTTATATATTCTATTATTGAATATATTTTTAATCTTATAAATGGGAACTTTGATTGTTCTCTGTGAATAAACCCCGTTTCAACTATGGCCCCACTTGATTTCAGACTTGTGACGACTGATTCTCTGAAGTCATCGGGGAATGCCTTGCCTATTTGCTGATAATATACTGATTTGATGAAATAATTTTGTTTTTCAATCACTTTTCTGATACTAAATATAAAGTTTTTCGATCGCTTAACTAACATTTATATAGCAAGTTAGAAATGCCGAGGTGGATTGAAAATACCTATAACTACATGTAGTTTCAATCCAATATTTTCTCAGACGTCTGTGTCAATTTGTTCCCGCCAATTTCAAATGTTTTGACTGCAACAAGTGAAATTGACGTACGCTGTATATTTCCAATATTCCGCGGTCTTATTAGTTAATTGTTGAACAATACATGCATATTAACGAGAAAAACCCCTACAAAAAAACCCCGAATAAATCTACAATCAAATCCTGCAACAGTTCAAAATATGAATCTAACAACAGACACAATTAATGTGACGCGCCAAGATATGGGGTTGAAAGGTTACACTTGTGACCTTTTTTTTTGTTTGCAAAAATTATCGAAGATTTTAATGTTTAAACACCAACAGCGGAAAAACGAACAGACAAAATTAATGTGACGCACCAAGCAAAGATTGCTTTGAAATGGCAAATCCGATCCTTTAATTATGACCAATCTGTTAAAAGATGCTTCTATTGTAATTGTTTCTTGGCTCACAACGAATGATGAAACTTTTAAATTGGCTAATTTAAATTGTTAATGATTTTGGAACATTACAACGTAACATGGGCGATCCAGACGTTTTGCCCGGGGGAGGGGGGGTGTCCGAGGGGTATCTATATTTGTAAAGTCTTAGTAATTTTACTATCTATTTTTCAGAAATTTGAAATTTCCGATACAACACTATATATATATATATCTATATATGAATAACATGTGCTTTTATCGCGTTTTGTACACATGTACTTGTATTATTTACCTTATCAAGAAATTCATTATGATCATTCATAAAGGTGGGGATGCGAGTAATTTGACTCAGGTCGTCCATCCAATTTTTTTCAGACCGGAAGCTATTGTTTGAATCAAGCAACATTTATTCTAAAATGGCGTTTGTTATGCATGATAGAATTATTTTTTGAATATAATAAAACTTAGTTCAATCAAGACTTCCAACATTTCAAATAGATTCGATAGCACTAGCTAGAACCCCCAGTGTCCATAGTGCTTGGATTAGCTGGTTAGTGACCCATACGCATATGCACAAAGGCGCACACCATGCAGTTATGTTACAAAGCTAGCTAGTATACTACGGAGGGTGTTTAAGGATCAGAGGGTGCATATACTACATAATCACAAGCCGTGCATTAGTAAATTGCAATGAGAGAGAGAGAGAGTGGAGAGAGAGAGAGAGAGAGAGAGAGAGAGAGGCGTCGGAAACAAAAAAAAAATGAAAAAGGGGGTTAGCCCCCAATTTTCATTCATTTCAATTAAAATTATATGTACACAATATTTTTTTATAAGTATATTTCCATTTTTTATTTGCTTCCGACGTCCAAATGAAATATCATTATACTTATATTAAGGGGAAATGAAATGAAGGTGTTTATAACAGGCACGTAGCATCGGGGGGGGGGGGTGGTGCCCCCCTCCCCCCACTTTTTCACGCAGCAACTAATTTTTAAAATTTACATATAAAAAAAAAATATCATGAAGTTGGCCCCCCACTTTTTTGGGAGCATGTAAAAAATTAATATGAATATAAGGGAATTAGGTATATACTACGCCACCCCCCCCCCCCCCTCCCCCGACTTTCAGAAACGATGCTACGTGCCTGTATAAGCAGGCATATACTTCTGCTATATATACAGAGTTACACAACAGCATCATGATTACATGTAGATGTTGCATGTGAAAGCATTACACACGTACATGCATTATTTGAGCAGGACGCTTGCATTTGTGAAATAATGATGAATTAAAAAAAATGCGTGTGCAGAGAAACCGAGTAGATCTATATTCTAATATAATGAACACATTATAAAATCATCATCAAATTGTACTTTTCCTCTATCTCCGAGGACAATACGTGTTATATTTCATTGATCTCTGATCTCTGAATCACTGATCACTGAATATAAAACAAGGTTGTGAAAAATGACGTCACAGCGGCCTTATAACTCTCCACTTGCACACTAAAAATGCATCTCTTAGCTGGAGGTGAAACAATGGTGCGGATCATGGATCTTCAAACTTCGAAGTCCGATTTCTCTATTTTCTACTTTCCAGTTTGATTTCCTCTTCTGATATTTGATTGTGTGGATAAAATGAAACTTTTTACAACAACTTAAAAGTACGTGTATTTAATAATAAAGACTATATGCCTTATATTACTTACAAGGCGCAAAGTTTGCTTTAGATTTAGAAAGTTCGGGAAAACAATGTACCTGTGACGTGGTACTTTACAACGTGACGTCGATGAGTGGTAGTCTGCATGAGGAAGGAGGTGCTGTAAGTTTTAGTCAGTGTTTACATCGTAGGGTTTGTCTAGTCATTTTGCGATTTAAAAACGTTGTTACGATTGTGAAAACATGAGAGAGATTATGTGTTAGAGATTATCTTGATTTGCAATTCGTCTGCTCACAGAACTCCGTAAAACATCGATGGATATGGCATTGAAGACCGAGGCAGGATCTGGATGTAATATGCTATTGCATTTACGTGTGTGTGGCAGTTCAAATGCTTCTATATCATGTCAGTTACCGTAAAATTCATTAGTACAACGCGAGGATTTACTGACATTAGAGATGGAGATTTACAGTTTTTTGGGGGATTTATTATAAATCTTAACAAGAAAATCGGCGCATGCTCAAAGGGGTTAGTTGCCGCTCGGCAAGCGCCAACTAACCAAGCAAAATTCTCATCTAATCCAGGCTCCGATTTCACAAAAAAACCTTAAGTTTTTACTTAAGTTTAATCTCAAATCCTGAGAATTTACTCAGCTGAGATTTTTCTCAAATTGCGTTTCACAAAACAAACTTAGTCAATTCTCAGCTGAGTCAAATTTTTTACTTAGCTGAGTCAAGAATTGTCATTGTCACAAGTGGCCCCTTATAACTTTTCTTGTTTTTTTAAGTCATTCTCATTAAAAACAATCGTCTGCTTATGTTTTCAATAGAGGAAAATCGGATTAAATTAACAAGAGTCATAAAATGTTCATAAGTCATGAAATGTACACTTTGTTATGCTAAGTATAGATGACATATCTACATGATCTTATATATTATATAACAAACAAAAGACCACATTAAATACATTATGGTTACCTTAAAATCATTAGAAAGTAGAATCACTGCACAGTTATTCCATTTAACACAAACAAATGAATTAATTCCCTTTGTTTACATTTTTGTCAAGGGAGATAACTCCGCCAAAATTATATTTTTTTAATGAAAAAAATATTTATCAAACCTGCATGAAACATTGCATATTCGCTGATTATTGAGTGGAATAGATCTAAGAAATGAACATTACAGACAATAAAATACTGAATTAATGATGTTAATGACATAATCATATTTGAGATTTGACTTAAGGTCAAGATCTAGTAAATGAAAGGTGCCTACAGGGTTATGAAATTCAAGATATAAATTCTTTCAATGATGCTTTATAACAATATCTTTGTTTCATAGGGTGTACCGGGGCTTAAATTTTTGGTAAATTCAATTAAAAATCACGTTTTAAACAACCATTTTCAATGAAATATGAAGGATAAAAGTAACAAATCTCGGAGTTTTGTTCATTTTTGACTTATGAAATATATCTAGAATGCCTACAGTCTCTCCAAAAACGGCATGAAACAAGCTCTTGACCTCTTCTTTAAAATGATGTCAAATTGAATATAGGTACCGGGATTACTATTGCCGTGATTAAATATAGAATGTCAAAATATTGTTTTATTTTCTACATAATTCCTTTAAAACTGCAAAATACGGGAAAAGATTCATCAAAATCAATTATGACGTCATAATGGCTCTAGCACATAAAAGACACTCTTGAAACATTTACTAGATCTTGACCTTAACGTAGCTCGCGGGTTTGCTGACGTCACAATAGGAATCGACGCAAAGAGTTGACCGTCATAGTAAACTCATTATTTTATTTATTAAAATGACAAATGAGATATTTAGAAGTATAAAAGAAAATATTTTACAAAGCTTATATATATGCGGTTTATGACTGTTTATACAAAGATTTATAATATCAAGTGCTGAAAATTTAAAGATGTCACATACATTGTCAAATTTTGTTCTATAAAGATAAAGAATGGGTGTGCGTTAGAACTCTGCCATTTAAAGTCATGTTTTAAAATAGAATGTATGCATTAACTTCGCTTTTTTTACAATTATAACTTCCGTAATCTGTACTACCGATTAAATTCTTAAATTTCTTTTGGCTTGAGATAACTGTTTTATTCGATTATTTACTTATACTGTCAGTAGTTGCCTGGCATTTTATTTTTGCATTGATTGACTCAGAGTTTCATAAAAACAAAAATAGCAATTTTCTGTAACTTTACAGCCTTACATTAATTGCATTTAATAACATTCACAATAATGTCTTATAAGCATTAACATGTTCTAAAATGTGTTAAACAGCTAGTTTTGTCAATAAATGCATTTCAATTTTGCTGTTCTAAGAAGTCAGGAAATGATGACGTCAGACTAACGTCGTAATGAAAATACAGTGTATAAGGTTTTGAGAAATCTTTTAAATCTTTAAAGTTTTTTTGCCAAAAATTGGCCGAGAACACATACTGATATTTTTTTATGAATTGATTCATAATTATCTCCTCTGTTTTTGTGTTGAGTGTGATTAATTTCGTCTGAATCGTTTAAAAGTTTAGAGCATAGTTTTGTAATGCGTTTCTCGGTTAAAATGTGCATTTTACTATCTATTTCATTGAAATGGCGTTGCTTGATTTTATAAATGACACTGTATTTGAAACACGATAACATTATTACCGCGCAGACGAATCTTAAATAAATTTTAGAAATAAAACTATAAAACCTATGGATCACGTGGACAAATTTTCAAGGTAGGTTTTCTCACAAGCAGGTAAACCCGCGAGCTACCTTAAGTCTGCTATGGAGGTAACAAAAGTTTTTTCTCAAATTGAGTAAAAAACACGACTAAGATTTTTTTGTGAAACGTAGATATTTGAGATTTCTCAAATTTGCGAAAAAACTCAAATATTTGAGAAAAACTCAGACTTAAGTCTGAGATTTGACTTAAGTTTTTTTTTTTGTGAAATCGGAGCCAGAGTACACCGCCAACAGTATTGTTTACAAATAAAAATGAAAACAAACAAAATAAAAAATAACACAAACATATGAAATAAACAAAAAAAATTAATATAGAATAAACCATACATAGCAAAACACTTTGTTAAGCATTTGAAAGGATATTGATAATCATATACATTATCTGAGAGGGAGGATACATACATGTAGTACAAATAAACAAATGTTTACTGCTACTATACTGCATTAGACTTAGAATGAAGAAAACTAAGCTACATTTTTTCCTTATTGAGCTTTACAAACATCTCAGGGGACTTAGTTGCTCGATTTTTGTTATTCTTTAAATTTCGAGTTAAATAATTATTCCGAGTTAAAATAATACCCTGTTAAATGCAAAAAAAAGGACAAAAGAAAATGAGCTTTTTCAACTTTTGATAGCTAAACTGTGATATTGGTAATTCTTTTCAAAACAGTAATACACCCAATACACATAGGGACTGTCTATGTGTATTAGCGCTTTACCCGGGGACGTATTGATGGACTGTACGAATACGTGTGTGTTATGTCCACCGGGTAAGCCAGGGGTTTAACTTATTTTATTACGTAAACCAATGAATGTAACATTCCAATAATCGCATGCATTTTTATGTTTTCGTACGATACATTATGTGTTATTGTATTCATCACTGTGTGCATAATAATGTCTTTATATATATATATATATATATATATATATATATATATATATATATATATATATATATATATATATATATATATATATATATATATATATTCTTGAATTATGATTTCAATTGAAATTCATATCTACGTATAAGCTATCTATGACCACAATTTTGTAAGTTGTTTTATATATAATCAATAAAAGAAAAAAGAAAAAAAATGGAATTCTTTCTCTCATTCTCTCTCTCTCTCTCTCCCTCTCCTACATTATATATATTGTAGGCGTCGGAAGCTAATTGAAAATTATACTTGATTGTGCTAATGATTCATAACAAAAAAACTATAACAAAAGTATAGCATTCATCTACTGTCAATTCAAGCAACGGAAAATGGGGTCATTTATTTCTTATTTTCTACTCCCAACACACACACACACTCTCTTTTAGTGCAAATTACTAATGCACGGATTGTGATTATGTAGTATATGTAAACACACTCTGTAATATGCTCGCTAGCTTTGTAACATAACAGCATGGTATGCGCTTTTGTGCAAATGCGTATGGGTCACAAACCAGTTAATCCAAGCACTATGGACACTGGGGGTTCTTGCTAGTGCTAACAAATCCACCATTAATCAATGTTCGGAAGCTCACTGAAAAGGACTATGTGCGGTATGGTCAAATATCTGCCCCCGATTTCAACCAATTTTTAAAAAGTATCGTATAAAAATGAAATCTTCACAAATCATTGTAAAGAGGATGCCTATAACTTTAATAATGATTTTAGTCATCATTGCTCACTCCCTGTGTATCTATGACGTCACCTAAATGACCTAATTCCCGCAAATTTGCAAACAAATGAAGATATTCTCATTTTTGCTCTATATTTTGCATTCGGAAGTATAGAGCGCAGGTCTGCTTAAGTGCGATTTTAACATATGTTTTTCTTCAGATAGTTATACATATTATACTAAAAAATGGTACTTGAGCAAGCCTGCGCTCGATGTTTCCCAGTCGAATAACCATTGGAAAACACCCTTATTTTGCTACAAAACATCAATTTATCAAAATAATGCAATATTCATGACGTCATTTCTACATTATGACGTCACTGTGGTGATAACCTTTTACACCTTTATTTCCAATATGATTTTAACTATTTTTCACCTTATTTTAAAGCTCTTTCTAAAACTTTGATTTTTGGGGGCAAAAATTGCATAAAACCGCACTTAGTCCTTTAAAAAAATCGACAACAGACAGATACAATTCCATTATATTTCGAACACATATTTCGGAGCAGACTGTTTCCGCCCCCCATTAAACATGGCTCTACAAAACATGATGCAGACAAACATGGACAAATATTAAATACTTATTTTTTTATTTATTTTTTTTCAACGAGATTTTTAAGTTTCTTCTTTTCCTGAGTGAATAGTTCCTCCACCTGTCTTGCCTCAAGTTCTTCACCATCTAACTCTTGCAGAGTCGCAAGCCATGATAAAACCAGACGGAATAAGTCTTCCTATTAATGTCAATGTCTGTAAAAATCAAGAATGAGATAGGTTTTTGCCAACATATGAGCTTAAGTCATCTAGATATAAATAATGTCATGCACCACATTGGTTTGTAGAATTAAAAAAGATACATGCATATATATAAACATGACCGTATTGAATGATGAAGTTGTAGAATCATCATCAGCCCTCTTGACCTTTCTTTCATGCATAGAATATGGTTTAAATCAATATACAATCACATGAAAGAAAACAATAGGGAGGAATGATTTCTTCTAAAAAAGAAAGTGCATGGTCTGGGTGGGTGAGTGTCTGCGTGTGCGTTCCTGTCTGTATGCGCGTGTATTCGTACATGAACTCCTGTATGCGTATTCTGTGTGTGTTTCTAACAATATATGGTGTATGTGCTTGCATGTGTTTAGACTATCTGTTTGAAAACTTACCTATATATTCCTCGATGGAGGAAATGTACGGTTCGTACTCTTCCGCGACCTCATCCCAAGAAGGACAGTTTGTAAAAAAAAAAACATTTCTCAGAATATTTCTCTTTTTTCCCTCACGACTGTCTCTGCCAATCTTTTACAATCCTGGCGCACTTCTACTCTTCTGAAGTATTGGAGGGCGATGTCGTCCTCCAAACCAAAAAGAGCCCTAAACAACTGAAATAAGGAAATGACTTGTAATTAAATATATGATAATTTAATTCTGGTTGTAACGCATTTGATTGGATATAAACATTAGTTAAATTTGTATAACCAGACACGTTACAATGCCCCAACCCCGAATTATACTCGTATAACTTTGGTAGACATTGAGTTCATTTCTTAAATAATAAAATATGGGTAAGTAGGTTGGCAACCGAATAGAAAGTTTTAATGTATCTAGAAAATATTAAAAAACAAATTTAATAAAAAGGCTATTGAAATTTGATAACACTACAATAAAAAGTGGAAGGAGGCCAATCTCTTACCTGTTGAGGAACATCAACACCGCCAAAAAGTCCAAACACTTTTTCTGCCTCATTGTACGTGTTCACTGAATACGATGCGACACCAAAAACTCGCTGTTTCGGCGAACACAGAACCCAGCAAAACTGTACAGTGAAAATAAAATGTTTGGTTAAACCTTTTGCTGTACGTGAAAAAGAATCACTGTCTCAGTGACCTCATCTCACAGGAACTGTACTTGCCTAGCGTACTTGGTCCTTAATTTTTAAATAAAAATTTGATACAATCAGTGAACAACTTTTGGATTTTAGAATTTTAATTGTTTTACTGACCTTATTGTAAATCACTCACTTACCTGGAAATTCAAAGTTTTAATTGAACATCTCCTATAATGGATGTTCCCTACAAGTAACACCTCTTCTGGGGAAAGGCCAACGTAGAGATCTACTTCAAAGTCTCTGAAAAGAAATTTTTGAAAAATACAATAAATGTGAAAAAAGAGGTCAAATTAACCACCATATATACCTAAAATTAAACATAAAAATTGTTAAGCTATACATTAATATTAAGTACCAAATAGAATCCATATATTTCATCTAAATTGATTAAAAATGGATATCTTCCTATACTTTTTAAAAAGTTTTTCTTCTGAAGGAGATCAGTACATTTTAAAAAGGACCACAAACACCGATTCCTCTTAATACATACGTCTCCATATCTGTACTTTAAGATGTTAAATGTACATGTATGTGTAGAAGAGTTATCTGCACACTGTAAGAAGGAGATTCCCTTATAGAATGAACATAGAGATACATTAAAATTATGTCCCTGCTTGGCGGAATTCTGCCGGATCTTTCACCTTCATAATTAAAATCAATCACTAAGACCCACCATAAACAAACGCTTTGTTTGTGTTGTTCCAAGTTTTAAAGGTTTCTTTAAAACTATAATCATGTAAAGTGCAATAGAAACAAAATACGTTCATTGCATAATGATTTGGGAGATAAGAAGAATAATTGGTATATGAATTAACTTTAACGTATATTTCTCGAAAGACATTGTATTTAAGAAAGAAATTATCAAAAAACACGAACTATTATGTATATCAAAAGCATTTGTCTCTTTTACTAAGTATCTATACATCTAAAATTGTATCTTGGACAGGTATTAATTTTGTATTACGTAACAATATGACGGCGATTGAAGACCTAGTCTGTCCGCAATTGTTTATACCAATATTGCAATATTCTTTTCGTTTGACATTTAAATATATTTCTTACAGTTTGGTAAACAAAATTTATGTCATTGTTGAGGATTTCAGAGGAGGTCTGCAATCTCCACCTTTCTAGTACATGTACAACCACCACCACTGGAGGTCCACACGTCCTTGGTTACGCGTACAGTAGTAGAAGAATAATGCTGATTCTGAAACGTGTACGCCCCTACCAAAAATGCTATTAAATAATGCTATAAGGCTCAAAGTGATTAATCTATAAACATAAATAACCAAAATTAATTAACATTCTTCTGTGAAATGTATACATCTTACTTTGAATCTGCAAAATATTGTGATGTGCAGCTGAAATAAAAGGCTCACTGTTATAATCTTACAAAAGACGAGTCATATCTTTAAAAAAATGTTGTTTAAATGTAGCCGATTCATATGCAATGATTAATCTCACACATTCTATATATAAACAAATCAACTTTTAATAACACCAAACAACAACAGGCAATAACAGTTATGGCTTATGCACAAATCAAAGTCTAAAAGAGACAGAAACGTCCCTGCGGCTGTCGGTTCTGGAACTTAGACTAGGTCATCATGATTAGTTTGAGCATTGTCGGCCTCGATATGTTGTTAAACAGAATTCTCACAATAAATATGCTCATCTGCAGTCCTTTTATATGTCCAGCGATGAGCGTGAATTCCTTGTATACTGGTCTGACTTTTTTGAGAGATTTTGTTTTCGTCAGCGCATCGTGATTGTACCACCGAGAATTCGATCATGGAAAACATTTTGACAGACGACTGTTAACATGTTACCGTGTGCTGATATACGGCATTTTACTTCTGAAAATCGGCACCAATGTATTTTGCATGTTTCAAAGATTCCCTTCGTCCGCGAACTGTTGCACAACGAACAAATTCACCATTGTCTGATCGATCCGTTTATCATTACATGTATGTCATGGCTGCTTAATAAAGAACCCCGTTTTAGAAGGATGGAATACGAGTCTTGGTAAAATGGGTATGCCAATACGGGCCGGGGCAAAATAAAAGCCGGGGTAGATCGGCAAACGTCAATTCCAAAATACGCATTGTTTTGCAGCAATATTTACAGCGTATACAAATATACTGGTCCGTAAAATATCTTGAAAATTTTAACGAGATTGGCAGATTAGTAACTGCCTATCTTTTGTTTTGCCCCGGCCCGGTTTTGCCTACCTATTTTACCAAGACTTATAGATGCCGAAGCCATAAACTGATTGAAACACGCCTTTCCTTAGTTATTATTTTCCCAAAACTCAGATTTGAAACATAATTAGCCCATATTATTTTCAATTTATATTTTCCTTTCCATAAGGATTATTTATGCTAAATTACAACGAATTTCACTCAGTAGTTCTTGAGAATTTTTTTTTTAAATGCACCCTCTTTTTGTATAGTTTCGGGGTTTTCTCTGCTTTAAATGAAGATCAGTCTTTTATTTCTGCAATTTATATTTGCCCTCCCATAAGGATGCTTTGTGCCAAATTTGGTTGAAATTGGCCAAGCGGTTTTAGAGAAGAAGCTCAATATGTTGAAAGTTTACAGACGGACAGACAGACGGACGACGAACAAAATGTGATCAGACTACTTCACTCGAGCTTCAGCTCAGGTGAGCTAAAAAGGGGGTTTCAATTCTGATCCTGACTCTTCGATTTAATGCTTTTTGCTTTCGATGACTCTGTTAGGGAGTTCATAAGAATGACGTGTTTCCGTCTGTCGTCGTGCACCATGCGTTAAAAACTTGAAAATTATGTTATATTGGAACTCTTGGTTTTAAAAACATCAATGTAGTGGAGCTGTAATATTATTTAAAGTTATCTCTCTTGGTCCATGGACGAAATGCGGGGTTGTCATTGACGACCGGTGAAATTTTAGCTAAATAGTAATCCACTTCTTTTCCCTTGCATTATGTTGTTTACTAATTTTTTGTTATTTGTTTTGATTCATTAAATATATCATAAAATAGATCAGGCATTTTATTTGAATACTTAATTGTTGCTGATCTTTATTTATTATGAACTAGTATCTCGTGATAATCCGGGAAAATTAAAATGCAAAATAACTACAGACTACTGTTACATTAATTGTACATTTTTGAACCAGCTTGATTTGAATTTGAGCATTGTCGGCCTCAATATGTCGAATAACAGATTCCTCACAATAATTATGCTCATCTTTGGTCTTTTTACCTGTCAAGCGATTAACGAGAAGCCGTGAATTCCTTGTACACTGGTCTGACTTTTATGAGAAGTTTTGTTTTCTTCTGCACACCATAATTGTACCAACGAGAATCCGATCATGGAAAACATTTTGACAGACGACTGTTTACATGTTACAATGCGCTGATACACGGCATATGTCGGAAATAGTTTAAAGCTGCTTGGTCCGATTAATGTCTCCTTTCAAAGTTAAAAATATTCAAAGTAAATAAAAATAATTTCTTTTTGGGCAAACGAAAAAACAAACCCAAATGCATTACGGAAATGTTTAGAAAGGAAACCGTTTGGTTTCGTCCCCCGAATAATTGGGGTTATTCAACCCACATGCTATGCATCGAATGTAAAGAAAGCAAACTTCAGAAATATTAGCGATCAAAACGTACACATGTTTATTTGTAATTTGTCTGATCATTTAGACCTTTATTTAAAGCGATGTCAAAGTCGTAATACAACCATACCCGTCTCGTCGTCAGGGGTGAACTTTAACATGAGGCGAAATAACGCGGTACCCTTTTATATCGTTTGTTTTGTTAGCAAATTTTGTACGTATTTTTCTTCATTAAAATTTGGCTTAATTGACTGGGAAAACTACTGCAATGTCTATTATTATAGATATACTTAGCATAACCATCGTTTAAAAGCGTGCATAAAATTCGATATAAAATCGGACCAAGCAGCTTTAAAATAATATGCTTGATGAATAAAAAGACAACGAAGATTAAAATAAAGAAGCGTATAAATTAAAAAATGTATATTAGCTACGGCGAACCGTTTGTGTTAAAATATCGTGAGTACGAGGGTTGTTCGGAAATCATTGAGACATTTACTCTTATTTCCTTGGGGGAAAAGATAAACTCTTGAAATTTCACCAAAACGTACACCAGGATAAAGTTTATCAATGTAAAAAGTTTCTTGTCCATGACATGATTAGATCATTCCTGGTAAACTTACCAATTTGCCATCGCCCAGTGACCTGGCGCAATCACAAACTTACTGCAACGTCATTTTAACGCTTCTCATTGATCCTATGTTTTAAACACTTAACAAACAAAGGGACAGTAGAATCAATTCCTCATTTCTCATCTTTTGTTAAAATTTCAAGATGTCAACATTCGCATATTCTCTCCATTGATTATTTTGAGAGAAAAAAATCGGGTCATTTCTAACCGAAAGTCAAATTACTGTGAAATGTCTCCTACAGTGATTCTGCGTACATATTTTAGAACTGTTGACATCAGTTAGTGTGTAAAAGTACTTGATATTTTGTCACTTTGTCTGAGTTATAGCTAAACAATTAGTGAAAAAGACAATAAACTGAAGTTCCTTATCCCTTGCCATTGCATATTTTTTGTTAAAGCAATTGGGTAGTCTTAAATTATCTTTTTCCAAAATTTCCATCAATTTGATGTATATTCGCTACGCTGCCTTGACGTCATTTTTTTATATATCGTCGTTGTCAAATTTCTATTGCTTGATAAATATATCTGTATCATATGCGTATTTCAACTCGAACACTAGTGAAACTTGATAAAAAAAAATAAGTCACAATAAATAGCAAAATTAACATATATAATTTGATTTCTTTTATTATAAACTGTAAGTTTTCGGACGCTTAAATAAATTTCTTATTCTCCAACTTTATGCTTGCGCCGGATACCCCAACTACCGATCGGTTTATCTATCGCTGTAAACAAAATATTAAACGTTTTTTGAATATTACGTTGTTTAATTATTTGTAAATGTCTCTTCAAAATTCATGCCAATGTTCACACTAATTCGTCACTTAGAAAGGATTATATCTGTGTAGACTCAATAATTTCCCAACAACCCTCGTAGATAACTGCCTTGTGACATACTTTGTAAAAACAATTGTAGTTGTACTGTTGAAAAATTAACAACTCAAGATTTTTGCTGAAAGACAATAAAAACCATAGGGGATACCCCTGTTTCATACCTCTCTGTAACATCCATCCATGAGTTGTGTTTTGTTTGGACTGTAAACATTCATCCATGAGTTGTGTTTTGTTTGGACTGTGTAACATTCATCCATGCGTTGTGTTTTATTTGGACTGTGTAACATTCATCCATGAGTTGTGTTTTGTTTGGATTGTGTAACTTTCATCCATGCGTTGTGTTTTGTTTAGAAAGTTGGACCAAACATCCCTCGAATAACCGACTAAGCTCCAAGCCGTACGTGGCACTCTGTCCAGTTTGCTTTTCTCTCCATCCTGTATCCGATGTATACAAATAATCTGCTATGCAAACTGAATTTGCCTCTGTTTTCTAAAGAGTTCCATTGAGTTGAACCTAACTCGGAAATCGTAAGTGCTACGTTAACGATAAGCTGAGTGAAACGCTCGTATACGTGGATGTCCAGAAATCGTTAATGTATTCCTTCGATTACGATTCACGAATTGTTAGTAAAACGGTCTCCAGGTGTTCATTGTTTGTAGTATATTTGCAGTACTTATTAGTATATTGTATTGTGAAGCAGTATATGCTGATAATTTATTGCAAATATACTAAAATGTGTTGCAAAAACTTTTCAGTGACATAGACGCAGCACTGTTAAGGTTAACTTTGTGGTCGCGTAAAAGTGTTTTAAATAAAAAGCAGAAGAATTTTGAAGCTACTTAAAAATGGTCAAAATAGAGAAGGTTAATAATCCATTTGAAAAAAAAAGTATAAATAAGAGATTTGCTAACTGTAGTACATTGTATATGCATATCGTAGGCCGCTTACTGTACATTTATTAAGATTATTAAGTTATTAAGATTCTCAGTTTACTACAGTGTTAAAATCATCCATTGCAGTCTGAAAATAATATGCACTAGTTTGTGCAGTCAGTAATACATGTATATTAATACCTCTATAGTTAGGATGTAATCACGCAATACTGTATAAAATAAATGTTTTTTTCACCATGTGGAGTAAAACGTGGATGATTAAATAACAGTTAAATTTTACTTTTATCATTCACTATATTTACATTAATTTTATAAAGAAAACATTGTAAAAATTATTGCAGATTTGAATACTTACTGATTACAGTGGTCATAACTGTGCTTGTATGGTCGTTATCATCATCAGTGGAGCTCTGAGGAGAGGAGGTAAAGAGGGTCAGAATCAGGTGGATTGGTGGTGTTGGTGTGGGTTCTTGGGCTGGAGGTAGTTTAAGGTTGAAGGTTTCAGCGTTACAATATGTCTGACATCCGTTTAAAAAGCCATTTTGTTCCGGATTGATAGCATTATGTCGTGGTATAAAATAGCTATACACAGTTCAATTGAATTCTTCTAACGAAGGAGATGAGATAAGACTGAAATCACCAAAACGCTTATTAAATATATATCAATTCCCTTCGTTATTAAAGCTTTCAACTAACATTGATTATCAGCTGTTATGTATAGAAAACGTGAAATCGAAATAAAATACTGTTTCCCTGCTAATGGCAAAACATATTTGTCATGTCATCTGCAACAGACGATCATAAATATGTGACGGATTATCGATAAAGGTGAGCAGATAATTTTAACTTGAACCCTATATGCATGATTAACTGCTTAATATAAAATTAAAGTTCTGTAGTACCATTTCTTGTATTTATTGATTCCAACTTCCCAAATTTAAAACATTTGCAGTATAAGACTTGCATTGAATTGAAAGTTTGAAACTTAACTTATGTATTTTAATTAAAATAGATATAGCTAGGTAGGCTAGCATAGCAGTGGAATCCAGATTTGCAAGCCAAATGAGCGAACGACAGAATCTTGAAAAAAGCATGGTTTTAATTACCACACGTACATGTGTATCACTATGGACATCTAATGTATGTATAAATATGCATATGGTTGTTTATAATTTGTATTGTATATAAAAAAGTAAAAGGCAATGTAACTACTAACATTTTGTTTTAAAGTAAATCCAGTGTCCTGTGATCTCGTACTTTATTGTAAATCTTTGAATTCTTAAAAATTTGTGCATGATAGTTTTATATATTTAATAGAATCACATGGAAGTAACTAGAATTACTGTTAAGTTCAAGATATTTTCGCAGCTTAATCTTATCATAAATATTGAATGTTTTATATATTTTATCTATGTTAAGGGGAAATAACTCTTTTTCTAACTTTTCTCTTAGTTGTATGTCTAAATGCTATAATTTGTTCTATCCCAACAATTAATTTTAAAATGTGTTTGTGGTTTTACTTTTCTGACACAGTTGACAATAAAATTAAACAAGATAAACAAGTTTCTTCACACAAATATTTTACTTTTAACAAAAAAGTACGGTTTTCTGATGCTAAATGGGGCTTTACTTCATGTATATCTGACATCTCAAAAAGTGTGATAACATGTATATTTTTTCTTATAACCAATAAAATTTAAGTCTATTAAATTGAAATCAGTTCTGTTTTTCAACTTTCATCAGAGAGTTTTACGAGTATGGAGTTACCTTAAAGAGTTAAATATAATGCATTCATCAAAATATAATTTGTCAGATTCAAATATTATCATAAGCACTACTAGCCTTATTCCAACATTTAACCATATACTTTTACCTTTTTAAAATTGTTCGTCCTGATTTTTTTTCTAAATTATAAAATTGGTCCCAAGATATTTGAGACCAAGTAAAAAAAAGAAATACAACTCTTTCAAACCATGATTTTTGAAATATTTCAGTATTGTTTTTAATTTTTCCATTTCATTCAATTTCTTTTTTTCATCTCATTAACCAACGAATATTGTTTCTATTTACAGATTTTTGTGGGATTTCATCCAGCAGTTTGCCTTAAAAGAATTTTTTAATATTTTAGTTTCATATTTATGTGGATTCCAATAAAAATCATACAAACTTCATTCATGATTATTTTGTTTTTCATTTTCAAACTTTATAACATTTCACTTTCATTAGACTTTTTAAAACAGAAACGTTTAAACATTTGACATATAAGGGGTTATCTGGAAGCAGATAAAAATTCTCTTAAAAATAAAGTATTGTACTTTGAGGTCTATTATTGTTAAATACTGTGCCTATTATTAGTAACAAATGCATGCAACAAAAATCTTCTACTCTTATTTGGTGTAGACATCCCGCTTAAGTGTGCCGAAATATCAAATTAAATACGGTGTAATTTAATTAATGTCACATAAATAAAACATCCTTTTTTACAGGGATTATTGTACAGTTACACACCGTACGATCAGTGTACGTTTATTAAGAAATAATAATTATAACTGTGTGCTTCATATGAATAAAAATGTATAACATATACTTTTACTTACCTCTTTGGATAGAGGAGAGGAGGTGCTGTGTGTTGTTGTCGAGTCATGTGGCGTGAAGGTGGTGAGGGTTTATGTGGTCGAGTCATGTGGCGTGAAGGTGGTGAGGGTTTATTTGGTTGAGTCAGGGTCATGCAGGGTGGTGGAGGTGGTGTGGGATTTGTGAGGTTTTGTGCTGTAGGTGGTTGAAGAATGCTGGAATATCAAGTTTAATAAGTTTAATTAAGCATACTCTATTTCAGTGCAGATCAGTGTAGTTTTATATGTTATAGAGTACTCCAAAGAATAACACCTTTTACATTTACATGTATACTTTGCCTACTAAGATGTCAAATATGAAAGTATTTAACGTTTATAAATAAATGTACTTGCACGTGCTGCCTCATAAAGGTAGATGGTCAATGGTGTTTTTACTAGAATGAAGTGGTCATCTCATGAAAGATTTATCTTTTGAATATCCAAAACCCGACTATTCTACAAGCACTCAAAACCGCTAAAATGTCCAAACCTCAACAATTCACTGCTGATACATGTTCATCCATTATACAACCCATTCTACTGCCAATCACAATCCCGATCGTCACAAATATTTCTCCACGCATGCACCACCTCCCCTACCCCCATTACACCCTATGTACACATAAAACCGAAAATAATGAAAATAGTTTTTTTTATTCTAGCCTATTTTTATTTCAAACCGGAAAGATAATAAA
The DNA here is from genome assembly GCF_902806645.1 of Magallana gigas. Taxonomy (NCBI): domain Eukaryota; kingdom Metazoa; phylum Mollusca; class Bivalvia; order Ostreida; family Ostreidae; genus Magallana; species Magallana gigas. The sequence continues at coordinate 10,623 of NW_022994857.1, read as the reverse complement.
TAGTATCCTTGATTTCGTAAAAATTAATGAACAGACAAACAGACGGACGGCGGACGAAAAGTAATATGAAAAGTTAACAAGAGCTTTCAACTCAGGTGAGCTATTACTCTTCTACGGTGATGCTGTTTTCTTCTAAACAGACAGTAAAGATGACACGTTTATTAATTAAACAAAAGGGGGTTCATTCCTGATCGTGACTCTTTGATTTAACTCTTTTTCGGATTTTTGCTTTTTCTGACTCATTAGAATTATTCTAGCCTATTTTTATTTCAAACCGGAAAGATAAGAAATAGTTTTCTCGATCTCGTAAAAAATTAAGGACAGAAAGACAGATGGACGGCGGACAAAAAGTAATCAAAAAAGCTCACTTGAGCTTTCAGCTCAGATGAGCTATTAAACTTGTTGACATTTGTGTTGTTTTTTCTAAACGGAAAGTAAAGATGACACGTTTATTAATTACACAAAAACGGGGGTCATTTCTGATCTTGACTCTTTGATTCAGCCCTTTTTGCGATTTTTGCTTTTTCTGCGCTGTTAAGGAGTTCATTAGAATGATATGTTTCCGTTTGGCGTCGTGCAAAATACATCAATAAAGAGGTGATGTAATATTATTTAAAGTTATCTCTCTTGGTTCATGGACGAAGTGCGCGGTTTTCATTGACGACCGGTGAAATTTGAGCTAAATAGTAATCCACTACATTTTCTTTGCATTTTGTTGATTACTATCGGATGATTTGTAATAGATTCAAACATTGCCGACATTCGTTACCTTGGCAATAAAATTGTTTACATTTCATGTAAATATATCCAAATGAATCAAGGGACTGCAGTAAAAGACTTCTCTTAAATTTAATTAAAAAATGTATTATTTATAAAAGATTCATTTTATAAAATACCATTCCTGTATATCAATTTTAATAAATCACCATGAAGCACCATAATGGTTGCAATTAGATATTTCATGAATTATAAACGAAACTATTAGGGTTCAATATTGATTTATATACGATTTTAGGTGTACATCAATCAAATCTTTGCAAAAGCTATGTTTACTATATAAAATGATAATTAGTTCAGGTAATTGCACTGATACTTAAAATTTTAAGTAAGACAATGTGCTTTTTTTTTGGGGGGGGGGGTGTTAAAAAAATCGTCTCATATAGAATCATTTTAAAATATGCAAATGATTTCCATAAACAAGAATCTGAATTAAAATTAAACGGTAGTTTTCTGCATACTGAAATATATGAATAAAATTCTCCAAAGGTTGTTTATTCTTGCTTTGTTAAAAAAAATATTTTAAAAGCTGGAAATCATTTAAAAGAAAAGTTGACTGCTGTATTTTTATAAAGCAGGTACTTTACAAGTTACATCTTTTCTGCCTGATCAGTTTCAGAAAAAAGATCTTTAAAGGTTAACTCTATTTCAATGAATTTTATTACCTCGCCTAGAAAATGGGCGTGACCCTTAGTTTTAACAAACTTGAATCCCATTTACCTAAGACTGCTTTGTAGTAAATTGGGTTGAAATCGGTTCAGTGGTTCTGCAAAAAAAAGATAAAAAATGTAAAAAAAAAAAATTAAAAAAAAAATAAAAAATAAAAAATAAAATTACGGAGAGATAGATCGACGGTGGGAAAAAGTGATCAGAAAATTCAGCTCAAATTAGCTAAAAAACGTCTATGTTGATGTTGCTTTTTTCTAAACAGAGAGTAACAATGGCATTTTTATTAATTACACAAAAAGGGGGCTCATTTCTAGTCGTGACTCTTTGATTTACCATTTTTGCGATTTTTGTATTTTCTGACTCTGTTAAGGGGTTCATTAGAATGATGTTGTTGCTGCTGTTCTTAATTGTGCATGAACTAGCATCTCGTGATAATCCGGGAAAATTAAAGTGGAAAATAACAGACCACCGTTACATTTATAACACTTTTTTAAAAAACAGCTTGATTTGAATTACTGTATTTTGCCAGGGCTATCATGAAGGCATTCATAAAACCTTTACGATCTATACTTAGGTTAATAAGGCTAACAATTTTTAATTGATGGTTTGGTAAGTTTTACACTTAAACGACATGCAAGAGACCAACCCGTGGCATTGATTTCTATAACTACATAAGTGTCGTTTTTGTAGCAAAAGAGGATGATCGTAATATAGCGTCCCTTTTAAAATGATTTGTAATAGATTCAAACATTGCCGACATTCGTTACCTTGGCAATGAAATTGTTTACATTTCGTGGAAATATATCCAAATGAAACAAGAGACTGCAGTAAAACACTTCTCTGAAATCTAATTTAAAAAATGTATTATTTATAAAAGATTCATTTCATAAAGTACCATTCCTGTATGTCAATTTCAAAAAAATCACTTTGAAGCACCATAAGGGTTGCAGTTAAAGATTTCATGAATTATAAACGAAACTATTAGGGTTCAATATTGATTAATATACGCTACTAGGAGTACACCAATGAAAACTATGCAAAAGCTTTGTTTTACTAAATAAAATAATAATTAGTTCTGGTAATTGCACCGATACCTAGAATTTCAAGTAAAACGATCTTTTTTTTTTTCGTGGGGGGGGGGGGGGTCAAAATAATCATCTCATATAGAGACATTCTCTGTAAATCAATACAATGAATCAATATAAAGATACCAATGAGTTCCCTGAAAAAAAAATCTGAATTGAATTTAAAAGGTAGTTTTCTGCATACTGAAATAAATGTATAAAATTCTCCAAAGGTTGTTGATTCCTACTTTCTTTAAAAAAAATATGTTTAAAGCTGGAAAGCATTTATAAGAAAAGTTGACTGCTGTATTTTTTTAATAAAGCAAGTTTTTCACAAGTTACGTCTTTTTTGGCTGATCAGTTTCAGGTAGGAAGATCTTTAAAGATATCCCTGTGTAAATATTCGACACCCTTTCATTGTGGCCCGACCTAACCCCGGGAATCATGATTTAACAAACTTGAATCTACACTATCTGAGGATACTTCCACAAAAAGTTCAGCTTTTCTGACCAAATTGTTTTGAAACAATATTTTTGAAATATAAAAACACATTTTAAATGAATAATTACCTCACCTAGAAAATTAGTGTGACCCTTAGTTTTAAAAAACTTGGATTTAGTTAACTAATGATGCTTTGTGCTAAATTTGGTTCAAATCGGTTCAGTAGTTCTGTAGAAAAAGTCGAAATTTAAAAAAAAAAAAACCAAAAAAAAACCCCCTAAAAAACGGACAGACCGATGGACGGCGGAAAAAATTGATCAGAAAAATACACTGGAACTTTCAGCTCAGATTAGCTGAGAACTTCTACGTCGATGTTCTTTTCTTCTAAACTGAAAGTAAAAATAACATGTTTATTAATTACACAAAAAGGGGGTTCATTTTTAATCGTGAGTCTTTGATTTACCCTTTTTGCGATTTTTGTATTTTGTGACTCTGTTAAGGAGTTCATTAGAATGATGTTGTTGCTGCTGTTCTTAATTGAGTATGAACTAGCATCTCGTGATAATCCGGGAAAATTAAAGTGGAAAATAACAGACCACCGTTACATTTATAACATTTTAAAAAAAAAAACAGCTTGATTTGAATTACTGCATTTTGCCAGGGCTATCATGAAGTCATTCATAAAACCTTTACGATCTATACTTAGGTTAATAAGGCTAACAATTTTTAATTGATGATTCGGTAAGTTTTACACTTAAACGACATGCAAGAGACCACTCCGTGGCATTGATTTCTATAACTACATAAGTGTCGTTTTTGTAGCAAAAGAGGATGATCGTAATATAGCGTCCCTTTTAAAATGATTTGTAATAAATTCAAACATTGCCGACATTCGTTACCTTGGCAATAAAATTGTTTACATTTCGTGTAAATATATCCAAATGAATCAAGGGACTGCAGTAAAAGACTTCTCTTAAATTTAATTAAAAAATGTATTATTTATAAAAATTCATTTCATAAAATGCCATACCTGTATGTCAATTTTAATAAATCACCATGAAGCACCATAATGGTTGCAATTAGATATTTCATGAATTATAAACGAAACTATTAGGGTTCAATATTGATTTATATACGGTTTTAGGTGTACATCAATCAAATCTTTGCAAAGGCTATGTTTTACTATATAAAATGATAATTAGTTCAGGTAATTGCACTGATACTTCAAATTTTAAGTAAAACAAAGTCCTTTTTTTTGGGGGGGGGGGTGTTAAAATAATCGTCTCATATAGAATCATTTCCTGCAAATCAAAAAATGAATCAATTAATATGCAACTGATTTCCATAAACAAGAATCTGAATTAAAATTAAACGGTAGTTTTCTGCATACTGAAATATATGAATAAAATTCTCCAAAGGTTGTTTATTCTTGCTTTGTTAAAAAAAATATTTTAAAAGCTGGAAATCATTTAAAAGAAAAGTTGACTGCTGTATTTTTATAAAGCAGGTACTTTACAAGTTACATCTTTTCTGCCTGATCAGTTTCAGAAAAAAGATCTTTAAAGGTTAACTCTATTTCAATGAATTTTATTACCTCACCTAGAAAATGGGCGTGACCCTTAGTTTTAACAAACTTGAATCCCATTTACCTAAGACTGCTTTGTAGTAAATTGGGTTGAAATCGGTTCAGTGGTTCTGCAGAAAAATATAAAAAATGAAAAAAAAAAATTTAAACAAAAAATAAAACTAAAAAATAAAATTACGGAAAAATAGATCGACGGTGGGAAAAGTGATCAGAAAATTCAGCTCAAATTAGCTAAAAAACGACTATGTTGATGTTGCTTTTTTCTAAACAGAGAGTAACAAAAGCACTTTTACTAATTACACAAAAAGGGGGCTCATTTCTAGTCGTGACTCTTTGATTTCACCCTTTTTGCGATTTTTGTATTTTCTGACTCTCTTAAGGAGTTCATTAGAATGATGTTGTTGCTGCTGTTCTTAATTGTGCATGAACTAGCATCTCGTGATAATCCGGGAAAATTAAAGTGAAAAATAACAGACCACCGTTACATTTATAACACTTTTTAAAAAAAACAGCTTGATTTGAATTACTGCATTTTGCCAGGGCTATAATGAAGGCATTCATAAAACCTTTACGATCTATACTTAGGTTAATAAGGCTTACAATTTTTAATTGATGATTTGGTAAGTTTTACACTTAAACGACATGCAAGAGACCAACCCGTGGCATTGATTTCTATAACTACATAAGTGTCGTTTTTGTAGCAAAAGAGAATGATCGTAATATAGCGTCCCTTTTAAAATGATTTGTAATAGATTCAAACATTGCCGACATTCGTTACCTTGGCAATGAATCTGTTTACATTTCGTGGAAATATATCCAAATGAATCAAGAGACTGCAGTAAAACACTTCTCTGAAATCTAATTTAAAAAATGTATTAATTATAAAAGATTCATTTCATAAAGTACCATTCCTGTATGTCAATTTCAAAAAAATCACTTTGAAGCACCATAAGGGTTGCAATTAGATATTTCATGGATTATAAACGAAACTATTAGGGTTCAATATTGATTAATATACGCTACTAGGAGTACACCAATGAAAACTTTGCAAAAGCTTTGTTTTACTAAATAAAATAATAATTAGTTCAGGTAATTGCACCGATGCCTAGAATTTCAAGTAAAACGATCTGTATTTTTTTCGTGGGGGGGGGGGGTCAAAATAATCATCTCATATAGAGACATTCTCTGTAAATCAATACAATGAATCAATACAATGAATCTTTGCAAAGGCTATGTTTTACTATATAAAATGATAATTAGTTCAGGTAATTGCACTGATACTTCAAATTTTAAGTAAAACAAAGTCCTTTTTTTGGGGGGGGGGGGGGGGGGGTGTTAAAATAATCGTCTCATATAGAAGCATCTCGTGATAATCCGGGAAAATTAAAGTGAAAAATAACAGACCACCGTTACATTTATAACACTTTTTAAAAAAAACAGCTTGATTTGAATTACTGCATTTTGCCAGGGCTATAATGAAGGCATTCATAAAACCTTTACGATCTATACTTAGGTTAATAAGGCTAACAATTTTTAATTGATGATTTGGTAAGTTTTACACTTAAACGACATGCAAGAGACCAACCCGTGGCATTGATTTCTATAACTACATAAGTGTCGTTTTTGTAGCAAAAGAGGATGATCGTAATATAGCGTCCCTTTTAAAATGATTTGTAATAGATTCAAACATTGCCGACATTCGTTACCTTGGCAATGAATCTGTTTACATTTCGTGGAAATATATCCAAATGAATCAAGAGACTGCAGTAAAACACTTCTCTGAAATCTAATTTAAAAAATGTATTATTTATAAAAGATTCATTTCATAAAGTACCATTCCTGTATGTCAATTTCAAAAAAATCACTTTGAAGCACCATAAGGGTTGCAATTAGATATTTCATGGATTATAAACGAAACTATTAGGGTTCAATATTGATTAATATACGCTACTAGGAGTACACCAATGAAAACTTTGCAAAAGCTTTGTTTTACTAAATAAAATAATAATTAGTTCAGGTAATTGCACCGATGCCTAGAATTTCAAGTAAAACGATCTGTATTTTTTTCGTGGGGGGGGGGGGGGGTCAAAATAATCATCTCATATAGAGACATTCTCTGTAAATCAATACAATGAATCAATACAATGAATCAATATAAAGATACAAATGAGTTCCTTGAAAAAAAATCTGAATTGAATTTAAAAGGTAGTTTTCTGCATACTGAAATAAATGTATAAAATTCTCCAAAGGTTGTTGATTCCTACTTTCTTTAAAAAAAATATGTTTAAAGCTGGAAAGCATTTATAAGAAAAGTTGACTGCTGTATTTTTTTAATAAAGCAAGTTTTTCACAAGTTACGTCTTTTTTGGCTGATCAGTTTCAGGTAGGAAGATCTTTAAAGATATCCCTGTGTAAATATTCGACACCCTTTCATTGTGGCCCGACCTAACCCCGGGAATCATGATTTAACAAACTTGAATCTACACTATCTGAGGATACTTCCACAAAAAGTTCAGCTTTTCTGACCAAATTGTTTTGAAACAATATTTTTGAAATATAAAAACACATTTTAAATGATTAATTACCTCACCTAGAAAATTAGTGTGACCCTTAGTTTTAAAAAACTTGGATTTATTTAACTAATGATGCTTTGTGCTAAATGTGGTTGAAATCGGTTCAGTAATTCTGTAGAAAAAGTCGAAAATTAAAAAAAAACACACATAAAAACCTAAAAAGGGGGTTCATTTTTAATAGTGAGTCTTTGATTTACCCTTTTTGCGATTTTTGTATTTTCTGACTCTGTTAAGGAGTTCATTAGAATGATGTTGTTGCTGCTTTTCTTAATTGAGCATGAACTAGCATCTCGTGATAACCCGGGAAAATTAAAGCGGAAAATAACAGACCACCGTTACATTTATAACACTTTTTTAAAAAACAGCTTGATTTGAATTACTGCGTTTTGCCAGGGCTATCATGAAGGCATTCATAAAACCTTTACGATCTTTACTTAGGTTAATAAGGCTAACACTTTTTAATTGATGATTCGGTAAGTTTTACACTTAAACGACATGCAAGAGACCACCCCGTGGCATTGATTTCTATAACTACATAAATGTCGTTTTTGTAGCAAAAGAGGATGATCGTAATATAGCGTCCCTTTTAAAATGATTTATAATAGATATAAACATTGCCGACATTCGTTACCTTGGCAATAAAATTGTTTACATTTCGTGTAAATATATCCAAATGAATCAAGGGACTGCAGTAAAAGACTTCTCTTAAATTTAATTAAAAAATGTATTATCTATAAAAGATTCATTTCATAAAATGCCATTCCTGTATGTCAATTTTAATAAATCACCATGAAGCACCATAATGGTTGCAATTAGATATTTCATGAATTATAAACGAAACTATTAGGGTTCAATATTGATTTATATACGGTTTTAGGTGTACATCAATCAAATCTTTGCAAAGGCTATGTTTTACTATATAAAATGATAATTAGTTCAGGTAATTGCACTGATACTTAAAATTTTAAGTAAAACAATGTCCTTTTTTTTTGGGGGGGGGGGGGGGGTGTTAAAATAATCGTCTCATATAGAATCATTCCCTGCAAATCAAAAAATGAATCAATAAATATGCAAATGATTTCCATAAACAAGAATCTGAATTAAAATTAAAGGTAGTTTTCTGCATACTGAAATATATGAATAAAAATCTCCAAAGGTTGTTTATTCTTGCTTTGTTAAAAAAACATTCTAAAAGCTGGAAATCATTTAAAAGAAAAGTTAACTGCTGTATTTTTATAAAGCAGGTACTTTACAAGTTACATCTTTTCTGCCTGATCAGTTTCAGAAAAAAGATCTTTAAAGGTTAACTCTATTTCAATGATTTTTATTACCTCACCTAGAAAATGGGCGTGACCCTTAGTTTTAACAAACTTGAATCCCATTTACCTAAGACTGCTTTGTAGTAAATTGGGTTGAAATCGGTTCAGTGGTTCTGCAGAAAAAGATAAAAAATGTTAAAAAAAAAATTTAAACAAAAAATAAAAATAAAAAATAAAATTACGGAAAAATAGGATCGACGGTGGGAAAAAGTGATCAGAAAATTCAGCTCAAATTAGCTAAAAAACGTCTATGTTGATGTTGCTTTTTTCTAAACAGAGAGTAACAATAGCACTTTTACTAATTACACAAAAAGGGGGCTCATTTCTAGTCGTGACTCTTTGATTTCACCCTTTTTGCGATTTTTGTATTTTCTGACTCTGTTAAGGAGTTCATTAGAATGATGTTGTTGCTGCTGTTCTTAATTGAGCATGAACTAGCATCTCGTGATAACCCGGGAAAATTAAAGCGGAAAATAACAGACCACCGTTACATTTATAACACTTTTTTAAAAAACAGCTTGATTTGAATTACTGCGTTTTGCCAGGGCTATCATGAAGGCATTCATAAAACCTTTACGATCTATACTTAGGTTAATAAGGCTAACAGTTTTTAATTGATGATTTGGTAAGTTTTACACTTAAACGACATGCAAGAGACCAACCCGTGGCATTGATTTCTATAACTACATAAGTGTCGTTTTTGTAGCAAAAGAGGATGATCGTAATATAGCGTCCCTTTTAAAAAGATTTGTAATAGATTCAAACATTGCCGATATTCGTTACCTTGGCAATGAATCTGTTTACATTTCGTGTAAATATATCCAAATTAATCAAGAGACTGCAGTAAAACACTTCTCTGAAATCTAATTTAAAAAAAGTATTATTTATAAAAGATTCATTTCATAAAGTACCATTCCTGTATGTCAATTTTAAAAAAATCACTTTGAAGCACCAAAAGGGTTGCAATTAGATATTTCATGAATTATAAACGAAACTATTAGGGTTCAATATTGATTAATATACGCTACTAGGAGTACACCAATGAAAACTATGCAAAAGCTTTGTTTTACTAAATAAAATAATAATTAGTTCAGGTAATTGCACCGATACCTAGAATTTCAAGTAAAACGATCTGTATTTTTTTCGTGGGGGGGGGGGGGGGGTCAAAATAATCATTTCATATAGAGACATTCTCTGTAAATCAATACAATGAATCAATAAAAAGATACAAATGAGTTCCCTGAAAAAAAATCTGAATTGAATTTAAAAGGTAGTTTTCTGCATACTGAAATAAATGTATAAAATTCTCCAAAGGTTGTTGATTCCTACTTTCTTTAAAAAAAATATGTTTAAAGCTGGAAAGCATTTATAAGAAAAGTTGACTGCTGTATTTTTTTAATAAAGCAAGTTTTTCACAAGTTACGTCTTTTTTGGCTGATCAGTTTCAGGTAGGAAGATCTTTAAAGATATCCCTGTGTAAATATTCGACACCCTTTCATTGTGGCCCGACCTAACCCCGGGAATCATGATTTAACAAACTTGAATCCCATTTACCTAAGACTGCTTTGTAGTAAATTGGGTTGAAATCGGTTCAGTAGTTCTGCAGAAAAAGATAAAAAATGTAAAAAAAAAAATTTAAACAAAAAATAAAAATAAAAATTAAAATTACGGAAAAATAGGATCGACGGTGGGAAAAAGTGATCAGAAAATTCAGCTCAAATTAGCTAAAAAACGTCTATGTTGATGTTGCTTTTTTCTAAACAGAGAGTAACAATAGCACTTTTACTAATTACACAAAAAGAGGCTCATTTCTAGTCGTGACTCTTTGATTTCACCCTTTTTGCGATTTTTGTATTTTCTGACTCTGTTAAGGAGTTCATTAGAATGATGTTGTTGCTGCTGTTCTTAATTGAGCATGAACTAGCATCTCGTGATAACCCGGGAAAATTAAAGCGGAAAATAACAGACCACCGTTACATTTATAACACTTTTTTAAAAGACAGCTTGATTTGAATTACTGCGTTTTGCCAGGGCTATCATGAAGGCATTCATGAAACCTTTACGATCTATACTTAGGTTAATAAGGCTAATAATTTTTAATTGATGATTCGGTAAGTTTTACACTTAAACGACATGCAAGAGACCACCCCGTGGCATTGATTTCTATAACTACATAAATGTCGTTTTTGTAGCAA